>CAUYLG010018825.1:0-34224 GCA_963573385.1 Cacajao melanocephalus
AAATGTAAAAATATACAAATGTCATTTGTTTTTCATTTTTTTTGAAACAGGTTCTCATTGCGGCACAAACACAGCTCACTGCAGCCTCGAAATCCTGGGCTCAAACCATCCTCCTTCTTCAACTTCCTAAGTATCTGTAACCACAGGCACATGTCAGCATGCCCAGTTAATTTTTGAATTTTATGTAAAGACAAGATCTCACCATGTTGCCTAGGCTGGTCTTGAACTCCTGGGCTCAAGCTATCCTCCCACTTCGAGTTCCCAAAGTGCTGTGATTACAAGTGTGAGCCACCACTCCTGGCCAGATTTGTCATTTTATTTTCTTTCAAAAATCTCTATTGAACTCTTAGAAATATAATTTATATTCTATATATTGTGAGAGAAGTGATTAATAAAATGTATACTTTCCACATATTACCAGAAAATCAATACCTTAAGCAAGTTCTCATTTCTTTTGGTTAGCCAGTAACTAGATTATGAAAGAAACATTCATAGCATTTCCATTTCTTTTTCTTTTTCTTTACTTTTTTTGGTAGAGAGAGGATCTTGCTATGTTGCTGAGTCTGGTCTCAAACTCCTGGCCTTAAACGATCCTGATTTCTCAGCCTTCCAAAGTGCTGGGATTACATACATGAGTCACTGCTCCTGGCCATACCTCTCTTTCAAAACATCTTTATAAAATGTAAAATATGGACGCAAGGCAGAAATTTCTTTGTAATAAAGGTTATTTTTGTCTCTTTCTTAGACTAATAACAAAGAAAAAATAATTTGCATAGTGCTTCTTTACAAAGTAAGCCTTCTAGTTAATCAGTACATGTAAACAAATTCTATCTAGGGCTCTATTTTGCAGGTGTAGAATACATTTTTGTATATGTTCCACTCTGCTTCCCTGGTAAACTTTCTCTAATAAAATATTGTAAAACTTACAAATTATCAACTCTTGCCATACAAGTAAAATTGAACTCCTAAGAATATCTACTGCTTTGTCAGCCCAATTTTAAATATTCAAAATGCATGTCACAAAATTAAGCTTAAATCTACACTTTTTCATAAGTTCATTTATGTACTTTTAAAAATGTTGAAAGAAAAAGAGTCTTGGCCAGGTGCGGTGGCTCACACCTATAACCCCAGCACTTTGAGAGGCCAAGGTGGGTGGATGATGAGGTCAAGAGATCGAGACCAGCCTACCCAACATGGTGAAACCCCATCGCTACTAAAAATGCAAAAATTATTTGGGTGTGGTGGTGCATGCCTGTAGTCTCAGCTACTTGGGAGGCTGGGGCAGGAGAATTGCTGGAATCTGGGAGGCGGAGGTTGCAGTGAGCCAAGATCTCGTCTCTGTGCTCCAGCCTGGTGACAGAGTAAGACTCCATCTCAAAGAAAGAAAAAGAGTCTTAAATAATTTTCATTTAATTCTTCCTTTGTGAGCATGGGGAACACATAATTAATGACAGAAAAAAGATAGAGATCTTCTTTTAAAATTATGAATTTTGCTTTATTTTAAGGAAAGGATAATATCCAAGAAGCATTCTAATAAATAAGTTTAAATTTCTAAAGCAATTTCTTTTTAAAAATATTACTTTGACCAAATATACAAGCTCTAAAGGAAGCAAAACACCAATGTAATTTTTTAAAGGGATTAGCTCTAGGAATTTTGATATAGGTTTAGTAGATAACAGAGCTGTGAAGGTGTCCTATGCAAAGGCCAAATCATAATCTCTTCACAAATTCCCACCTCTCTGATTTCCTTTTTAAAAGAAAATCTCTCTATCAGTCTTCATCAATAAACATCCCGTAACTTTTTGTGCCTGATGTGACTATTTACATTAACCAAAATGAAAAACAAATGTATATAGTAAACCAGAGGTTAAATTCACAATGTGGGGATTTACCCTCTTCCAGAAAGATGTAGATGATGGGAGCATATGAAGTCTTCAAAAAGATTACAATTTGTGGACAGAAAATGTCCTCTCTTTTTGCCCTCTTTTAACCTGACAAAAGAGCTATTAATAAGAATACATTAAGCTCTTCATCTTGCAATAAGAATATTTTAGAATCACTGCAAAGGCAAATAATCTCTCTAACCTCAAGAAAATGGGGATAGGAAATCAATGCACGTAAAAGCATCAGAAGATTGGTCATTGTTTCAGGATGTGGTATTGGCTAAGAATAACAGAAGGTAAGAGAGGAGAAGAAAAGGCAAACCAGGGCTGAATAACTCACCTTTATCAAGCAGAAAGATGAGAAATCTAGCTCTTGCTTTGGGAAAAGCAATTTGCAATTGGAGGAGAGCTGGGTGAAAATAATATCAGTTTAGATGTTCCATGAAACTAACAGTAATTATTCATGCAACTTCCTCTAGTACCACTGAAACATAATATGACTCTGGTGTCTTCTGTGGCAAGAAATATCAAAATATCTATAATCTGGGCATATTCTAATAAATGTAATTATCATTCTATACTCTACTACTTGGTTTCAGTTCATGGGTCTAATAATCCCTTTGAAACTAGTTGCTACAATCAATAGGTAGGATATTATTTTATTATTCCTTGTAACTTAGGTCTAGCAAGTCACAATTGTGCAAATATTGGCATCTTCTCAGCATATGGGAATGGGAAAATGGGAAGGCTAAATTTGAAGGGTGCAAATTTTTTCTTCAAATTAATATTTTTGCTGTTACAATGTTTTACATTTAAAAAGAAGAAACTTTCCCAATATGAACCAACACAGCATACCCAAAAGCCTTTGTGTCTAATTATCAGTAGTTATTTATCATTAATATCTCCAAATAATTAGCTTTGCTTGTCTAATGAAGGAAAATGGGGATTAAATTGAGATAGCTTGTGTCAAATATGAAACAGATATTCTCTGCTCTACAAATCTGAACTTAACATCTTCATGTTGAAGGAAAAAGAAATCCTGTAGATTATAATGTTTAAATGCCTAGATAACTTTGTCAAAACTAACCAAATAACATAATACATGTTGCCTATGGACTGGATTCTTTGAGGATTCTATCCTTTTGATTATTTCAAGATGAACGCATGGCTTTAAATATCAGAGCCATAAGATACATTCTAAAGGGATTGGATTAAACAGAAACCTGGCTGTTCTGCAGACATAGAAAAACCTTTTTATGCTTGGTGGCTTTTAAAATCACATCTACTATCTCTAACCATGTCCTCAGTTGACACAATTTACAATACTTTGCATAAAAGTATAAGTTGACCTGAAAAGGAAGGATAAAAACTTATCTGAGTCAAAAAGAAACCACACATAAAGAAAATCCACAAAATATGCTGCACTTTCGAAGTGCATGACCTCATTCTTTCCTAGTACTAGCCTGAATACAAAACAAAACTGATGACACAGTTGTAGAGTGCAGCATCTACCTAGTACCTGCCATTTTACCTTAGAGAAAAAAAGATAAGGGCTATGTTTACTAAGGAGAGCAGGTCCCTCCTCCTTAAACAAAATTATGACTTTATTTCTGACACTACTAAAGTTTTGTTAGACACACAGAAATTGAAGGAAAAAAATAAACAATAAACATTATTTTTAAAATGTTATATCCTATTATTTTAGAGTTTATATGTATCAAGAAAAAGGAACATAAGGAAAGATGTATGAAATTGTAAACCATCATTGGTTTTTATATTTAATTAATTTCTTCTTCTTCATAATTTGTTTTGTTTTTAAATTTTTTTTACAGGCAGCATCGTTCTGTGTGGTCCAGGGTAGACTGCGATCACAGCTCACTGTAACTTAGAACTACTCCACTCAAGCAATCCTCTGGCGTCAGTCTCCCTAGTATCTGGGGATAGTGGGGCATGCAACCATACCTGGCTTTTTAATTTAATTTTATCCTATTTTTTTACAGAGATGGGGTCTCACTATAATAACCAGGCTGGTCTTGAACTCCTGATCTCAAGCAATTCTTCGACTTCATCTTCCCCAAAATGTTGGTATTACAGACATGAGTCACCATGCCCGGCCTATTTTGTATTTAAAAGATCAGAACTGTCCATGAAATGCTATCAAACAATGAATATGCACCAAGCCCTTCAGAGATACACTGAACCTACAAAGATCTAATAAAACAGTTCTTGATATGGGGAGATTCAAGGAGACCATATTTTTACCGAGAGATATGCAAGTAATTTTATTAGAATGTGCTGATTAAAGTAATAGAGGTATGGTTAAGATGAAGCAAGTGAAAGCTCAAAGGGAAAGAACTGGTGGCCTAGATTGGCCAGAGAAAGTCTTGGTATAGAAGCCCTCCTGAATACATACTAAAGGCGAGCAAGTACCCACCTTCATCTAAGATCAAAAGTGCTTACCATAGTGAAGTACTTGCCTCCATCTCCAGAAATGAAGATCCAGAGAGGGAAAGCGATGTTATACAACTTTACTTTGGGTCCACTTTGGAAGACTTGTTGGTAAATGTTGGAAAACAAACATTAGCAGTCGTCCTGATTCACCCAGCTGCCAGGCACAGTGATGGTGGTAGTGGTGGTGGCAGTGGTGCAGAAGGTGCGGGGGTGAGGTGGGAGTAACTGGGACAGAGAGGGCACATAAAAGACTGGCAGGCAAGGCACTGAAGTTCTTACCAAAGTGATGATGCAGGGACGTCCTACATATGTCCTAAAAGAATGCATTCAAGCTCTCAAAGAAAGCTCATTCAACAAATATTCTATTTTCCTGCTTATTTATGCCTATTTGTTCAAGGTTGAGTCCCATAGCTCCTGCCTGTTGCTTAAGCAAGTGACATCTTTCTAATAAGTATATACTGCTTTATGTATCTACTTGTCTTCTCATATCCATTCCTGAAGGAAGGAGGAAACCGGAACTTATTTTGCATCAAGTAATGGCTAAAGAACTGATGTTCTTCCATTTTTTAGAGGATGGAATGGACTCACATGGGACAAAAAAAGATGGACTTAGAGTTTAAATAGCAACTTGAGCATCACATCAAATATACAAATGAAAAAACAGCAAAACATATAGAAAGTGTTAAGACTACCTCTATAAAAAATGTTTGCCAGAAACTGTTTTACCACTGAAAAATATAAAACTTATATGTAAACACATACACATACACACATAATTAAGACAAAATTAAAATCTAAGAAAGTGAAACAATAAAACATGCAACATAAACCAAAGAGAATTCTGTTTGGGTTTATCAAGAAACATAGTAAGGGCAAAGAAAATGTTATTCTTTTAAATACACAAACACCATCCTCTTTAGCTCATTTTGTGTGTGTGTGTGTGTGTATGTGTATGTGCGCGCACGTGTGTGTATGTGCGCGTGTGTGTGTGTGTGTGTGTGTACATAACAAACCATACATTTTACCTGTTTGAATTTTGTTTGTGACATTCAAATTCTGGATAATATGCAATGTTAAAAAATTGGTTTCCAATGGCAAAATAAATAGAAGGGATGAAATCATATGTGAAAAGTAAAATTATAACCAAGGACTTATGAGGAAACTTTTTATTTCTATCTAGTGAACAATCAGAAAGCTAACAAAACAATGCTTTCAGGGAAAAAAAAACTTCATTCCATAACTCTCAAAATAAAATTCCATACACAGTTTAATAAGACCACTAGAAGTTATTTTTTTTTTACCACCACAGTTGGTTTTAATTGATTCTATAAGTGACACAACCATGTAGTAAAAATTCTTATCATAAAGATAGGTACCCAAAGAAATACACCTTTCTAGAATTGCGTGTTTTTGAAAATCCCATTTATTTTAAAACATTAAAGTATGTTATAATATGACATTTTATGTTCCTCAGAGTTTCCACAAATAATAAAGGCATTAAAAGTAAAAATTTAAATACAGTCACTCTTGTCTTCTTAAAAGTAGGGACAGTGTTTATTTTATTTTTGAATTTTAGTTGGTAGATCTCCCAGTACAATACCATCACTATTAAAATTACTGTACAGGGTATTATTAAGTATATCTCCTGAATGCATTGAGAAAATTCTCTGTAATGTAACAGTCAAAAGCAAAAATGAACTGTACTTAGAGCATGTCGGTGTGAATAATTAATTGGTTTCTCACAAGAATATCCTTTGTGGCTTCTTTTGTTTGTTACACTAGTCACATCTTTCCTGGACCAAGCAATTCTATTCTTAAAGAGCTACATAAATCTAGACAGGAAAAAAGATTCTAACTAGATGATTGACACCAAAACCAGCAAGCCAGCAACTCTGGGGACAGTCATTTTACAAAACTGCTTAGTCATTCCTGTCCAGCCCTGTAATGCCCAAATATCAGCTGTTGAGAAACCATATCATGAAAAGTTAATTTGGCTCTTAAAGATAACATGCTTTTGAAAAGTGATAAGAAAGAAAACTTGAGCTGGGTTCAGACAGACTGTCTCTGTTCCCAAGTTCCGAAAATGCACTCCCAGACATACTTTCTGTCGCCTTATCAGCAGCAACATTCCTTAGCAATCCTGATGAAATAAATTTTTCTTCTTTCAAGGAGGTGGGGTGTGTGTGTGTGTGTGTGTGTCCCTCTACATTTCTGGCCAGGAGTTAGCATGAGACTGGGTAGAAAGCCAATCTTATAGGCATGTCTCCTTAAACTTCACACTTTGCTAAAGTTGTTTTTTCACTTTGCCTTCATCTGAGTCCCCCCTTCCCTCCTTCCCTTTATTCTCCTCTGCTTTTGTTCAATTTGGCAGCATATTTATGGATGCAATCCTTATGAGACCTGCCATGTGAAATAAACTCACACTGTATTCTCTACATCCTCCCTTCTCTTGTCTGTGCCCCTTGGAAAATGTGACAACCTGTGTTTTTGAAAATACTGCTGTCTTGTGTGTATATTTGCTTTGAAAATTGAGTCTTTGAAGATGATCTCGAGCAAAGCAACTCATACTCGAGGAAGAGAAAGATCACATGGAGGCTACAAGAAACCAAACAAATTGTCTTGACATCTGCTGAAGTGTTATAAAGAAAGCCGGGTAGTAAAAAGATGAAAGCAAAGCTTGATTTTTCACCCCACTATTTTGTCCCACACACACTAAGAATAATCTTGACTGACCCAGTGTCTATTTGCCTCTCTGAGAAAAGCAGTAAAGTTGAATTGGGCATTATTATCCCATAGTAGCAGTGATCCAAATACTTAAGCACTTAGAATTGTATACTTTGCATAGGAAGGGTAATTCCTGGAGTATATCAGCTTTAAGGCAAATGGTGACACATTTTCATTCTTAGAATGATAGAATACACTAGTTTCTGCCTATCTCCTTCTCTCTCTCTCTCTTTCCTACCTTGTATATCCAAACCCTACTTAGTCTTTTTGCGAGTAGCACCGTTGCAAAGAAACATTGGCTATTTTAATAGTACATGAAATTGAACCAGAACAGAAATGTTTTAGAGTGGTACCCAGTATCCTTCTGTCCCTTTCAGTTGCCAGGTGAAGCAGTTCAGTCCCCAAACCTACAATGGGAAAGGAATACGACCCACCCTCTTGCTTTCCAGTTTCTATGCCTGCCTGTGGCAAGAAAAAAAAAAAAAAAAAAAAAAAACCAAAAACTGTTAGAAATCTTGGTACTCTTACACTAAGTACAAACAGGATCCTTCTTAACACGGCACTCCAAGCAGCCAAAAGTCATTATCAACGAATCAGAGCTTGTTTAAAAACTAGCATCTAATTACCTTCCTGCATCAATCCATCCTTTCTTAAAATTGGTGAGCACAAAGAAAGTTGTGGATCCAGTGAGATGTTATCTCACACCAATCAGAATGGCTATCATTAAAAAGTCAAGAAACAACAGATGCTGGTGAGGTTGTGGAGAAAAAGGAATGCTTTTAAATTGTTGGTGGAAGTATAAATTTTAGTTCAACTATTGTGGAAGACAGTATGGTAATTCCTTAAAGACCTACAGGGAGAAATACCATTTGCCTAGCAATCTTATTATTGGGTATATACCCGAAGAAATAGAAATCATTTTGTTTGATACATGGATGCATATGTTCAATGCAGCAGTATTCACAACAGCAAAGACATGGAATGAATCCAAATGCCCATAATGATAGACTGGATAAAGAAAATGTGGTACATATACACCATGGAATACTATGCAGCCATAAAAAGGAAGAAGATCAGGTCCTTTGCAGGGACATGGATGGGGTTGAAAGCCATTATCCTCAGCAAACTAATGTAAAAACAGAAAACCAAACACTGTATCCTCTCACTTATAAGTGGGAGTTGAATGATTAAACACATGGACACATGGGAAGGGGAACAATACACTCTGGGGCCTGTCTGTGGGGGGTTGTAGGGGGAGGGAGAGCATAAAGAAGACTAGCTAATGGATGCTGGGCTTAATACTTGGGTGATGGGATGATATGTGATGCAGACCACCATTTATCTATGTAACAAACCTGCACGTCCTGCACATGGACCCATGAACTTAAAATAAAAGTTGAAGGAAAAAAAAAAGTTGTGAATCAGTCAGCATGAGGCTATTTACTTATGTGGGAGGTGTTGGTAGGAGAAGAAGCTGCTTAGCTTTCTCTTCATACCTTTTTTTCATCCTTATGCTGATTTTGATTAAACATTTCATGAAGAACATTTAAGAATTCATTCAGTAACTGCAGGATACACAGGCTGACAATTAGGCTGAACAGAATATAATTTTCATTAAGAGGGTAGAGAAAGATAGCAGAGAGATGAACATGTCAGGCCCCATAGTTACCCTGTAATGTCCTAGGGGACTCTCCTTATTAAATTAAGAAAAGCATCAGAGGTCTAGCAGTATGTGTGCATCAATGCAGACATATATACATAAATTAATTTCTAGGGTGATAGCAATGTTATTTCTCCAATAGGGCTTTAAGTTACACAGGTGAATATATTTGGCAAAGCTCATTAAACAGCATGCTTAAGATTCATGTATTTTATTGTATTGAAATTTCATCCTAAAAGAAGAAAAATACAAATATTGAACTCTAGTTAATGATATGCATGCTGAGTGTTTAGAAGTGAAGTGTACTGATATCTGTAATAGATGCCTTATTGAAAAAAATAGGATGAATAATAGAACGATGAGCATAAAATAAAACAAGTATAGCAAAAGGTTCATTGTAGAGTTAAGGCAGTGGGCTCATTATAAACTCCTTTTCACTTTTCATTGTGTTTGGGAATTTTTATAATAAAATGTTAGAAACATATGCCTATCTCTTCATGAAACTCTTATGGTCTAGTTGTCTTTCTCTTGTTTTCTTCTAATTAAAATCAAGAAATATTTCAGTCACTGTTTGCACCAAGTGAAATTAGACAGAATGACTTGTTACTGGAAAGTCTTGATTTTCTTTTTCATAAAGAAATGCTAAGATGTACCTACAAAACTCTACTCAGGGGAGAAAAATAAAATGCACACCATTTTACTTAGAACTTACTATGCTCATCACATCCAGAGCAACAGAGAACAGAATTGGACTCAAGTTAATGGATCTTAACCAAGCACTTTTGTTAGGCAAAACCTCAGTCAAATGCAAGTATAAAAACATGTTTGTCTTAGCTTGATTAGAACATCACCGATCTTATTTATTTTTTTTGCTGACTTGGCAAACCATAGTTGATAAATGACCGTTCTGTCAAATCTATGCTGGGGATTTCAGAGTCTAAATGATGGATACTATGAGGCACAAAATATTCAAGGCTTGAGCTTTTGTAAAACAAGTGCAAAGAGCTCAGCGAAAACCTATTATCACTGGCAGAATGGAAGAGGCAACACAAAGGTATTTTATCAGTGGTGGTCATCATCAAATTCACATGAAATGTGTTCCAATTCTAAATCACACTTCTCGCCAGTTTAGCAGTTTAAGGGCAGCTAGACAGAGCACGCTAAAACAAGGGAATTTTAAACAAGCAGAATTAATATCAGACTATTTAATCTAGCTTATTAATGCTGATAGGGTGAGTTAATATGCTTTAGCAATAACACTTGATTGTGTATATATATATATAGTGTTATAAATAATTGCTAAAGTATACTAACTCACTCATTGTGTATATATACAGTTAAGTGTTATCTATCCTCTAGCCTAGCTTGGGGAACTAAAATTCCAAAGGAGCAGGATGATATAATACAGCTAATGAGAGTAAGTGAGCACACTGCAATATCAAGGGTTCACTGCTTGGCCTGTGATTCCATACTTTTTAATTTCCTTGTACAAACAGGGAACTGAAAAAAAAGGAAAATCCATTTGGCTGGTATGAACTACAAATTAAATCCTTGATTAAATTTTGGCAATTACATCTCCAGGTCGTTTCCATTTAAACATTTTAAATTCATTTTAATAAGCTTCTTAATCATGATCTTGGCAATCCATTGTATAGAGAAAATGACTCTAATAAATACTATTAAGGGATTGGCTCAAAAACAATTGCATTAATCAATGGATAATGCAAAGCTCTATTTTACTCTGCTTTTTGGTTGTTTGCACGTGGGCATATGTTGAATCAAAAAATAAATACAAGAAGCTCATGTATATTCTTCACGAGTAGAAAGTAATCAATATCAGTGCTTTTTCAAACTTTATCATGCATAAAACTCATCTGGAGGGTGAAAACACAGAATGCTGGGATTCTGTTTGCAGAGACTCTAATTTAGCAGGTTTAGGTGGTGCCCATGAATTTTCATTTCTAACAAGCTCCCAGGTGATGCCGAAGCTGTGATTCCAGGACCATTTGGAGCAGTGCTTGTTCAAACCATTTTTAGGTAGCCACCATACTAAATGGTTGTCAGGAATTTGGGGAAATAATGTAAGATACTTGTAAATTGTTTCTTCAGCTTTTAAAAATGTGCTGAAAGGTGATCATATTCTTTCAGTCAACAGCCAATCAGTGGTCAGTAGCTCTTCCTGAGAGTTGCAGCTCAGTGAAATGGAGGGCTAAATGGGCCGCTGGACTCCACATGTTTCACCTTTGCCCTCTGACCTGATGCAAACTTCCCCCTTCCAGAATCCAGTATCCTGTAGCCTTCTCCAGTAATTCATTCTCTCAAATTTTTCATTGTTACACTATCTCTTCCTTGGGTGACTGCCTCCTCGTGGGTGACGAAATATTTTGTTGCCTATTCAAACCATAAAATTCGTATATGGAAATTATGACATAAATCCCTGAGATCACAACTGGGTGACTCTTCTTTACAAAGATGCTCAACCCTGTTTTCACTCTCTGGAGATTACTATTAATGCAACTAAAGCCAGTTTTTATTTGCCCTATAATTATTGGAGACAAAGAATCTTGGTTGGTTATTAATCTCAATTGTATCACAAGTAACAAAATATTAAGTCTTCTTTCTGGCTTTTCTCCTCAAAGCAAAATATCATCAGTTTTTCTTTAGTGTTTGGTATAAGAACTACTTCCTAACCCCTAATAACATATATAAATCTACTCTGAATTATTTTCAATTTGAGTGCATGTAAATACTTGAAAACAAAACTCCTATTTAACATATATATTTTTAAATCCTTTCTCTTCTTATCTCCCACCATCCCCAATGCACTAGAATATTTTATATCAACCAAGGCTTCAATGAATCATGTATTGACAGGAATCGACAAATGGGGCAGACAACTTGAGCACACGCCTAACCAGAGTTGAGCATGATGGAAGGACTGGTTCCTAGTTTCTTCGTGTATTAACCTCACTTTCTTTAGCCCCATAGTTCCTTTTAAATAAATAATCTCTAGCATTCCAGTTTACAGTTCTCATGTAACATACTCACGGTTTCAGGCAGGTTATTTATTTAATGCTCACAAAAAACTTTGTACAGAAACTGAAGCTCAGAGTGTTTGGTGATTTAACCAAGGCCACAGAGCTGGTGTGTGACAGAATCCTAGTTAAAATTCAGCTTGTCTGACTCACATTCTGGGGCTTTTTCTATTACATTACACTAACCCCAAGAGTGTAACAACTCTTACTAGGTTATCCTTCATTATATCCAATTTCCAAGAAAATAGTCCTAGACTGCCTGTGGGAAAAAAGGGCATATTTTCCAGAAAACCCAATAAAAAGAAGAAAAGGACAAAACATTTCAGAAGCTGAGGCTGACTACAATAAGACTGGAAAAATGCCACAAGTTCTGAGAGCAGTTGTTGAAGTATATATGTCAAATGTGGAGAAATTTGCAATGAGAATTTGAATAGATACTCCTAAAAATGAGTCACTGATAAAGTGTACAGGCTTTCAAAAACTCACACCAAACAAAAATATTCAAATTTTAAAAAGGCATTGCTAAAAAAATTAATGAAAACCTTTATAAATCTACATATGAAAACTGACTACCGTACTTTAGAAAACTTGTGATGCAGAACAAGCAATAACTATCTAATTTCAAGGACAGAGAAAAAATTCTTGAGGCATCTATCTTGTTAGCCATTAGGCAGTAACTCAGGATCACTTTAGCAACACTATCATCAAAAGAAAACAAACAACAAAGCAAGCGACATGGTTTGGATTGACATCCCCACCCAAATCCCACGTTCAATTTTAATCTCTAGTGTGGAAGGTGGGGTCTGACGGGAGATGATTAGATTTTGGGTATGGTTTCTCATGAATTGTTTAGCACCATCCCCACTGGCACTGTACAGTGAGTGAGTTCTCTGGAGATCCGGTTGTTTCAAAGTGTGTAGGACCTCCCCTTTCTCTCTTTCTTGGTTCTGCTCTGGTCTTGTAAGACACCTACTCCTGCTTTGCCTTCCTCCATGAGTAAAAGCTCCCTGAGGCCTTCCCAGAGGCAGGTGCTGCCATGCTTCCTGTACAGCCTGCAGAACCATGAGTCAATTAAAACTATTTTCTTCAAAATTACCCAGTGTCAAGTATTCATAGCAAAGCAAGAACGGACTAACACAGCAAGCAAAGAAATTAAAAACAAAACAAAGCAGGCACAGTGGCTCACGCCTGTAATCTCAGCACTTTGGAAGGTTGAGGCAGGTGGATCACAAGGTCAAGAGATCGAGACCATCCTGGACAACATGGTGAAACCCAGTCTCTATCAAAAATACAAAAATTAGCTGGGCATGGTGGCACGCACCTGTAGTCCCAGCTACTTGGGAGCTCAGGAGGCTGAGGCAGGAGAATTGCTTGAACCCGAGAGGTGGAGGTTGCAGTGAGCCGAGATCACACCACTGTATTCCAGCCTGGCAATAGAGCAAGATTCTGTCTAAAACAACAACAACAACAACAAACCCCAAAAACAAAAATATCCTATGCTGCAATTAGTTTTGAAGGGGGAAAAATGACATGTGTTTTATACCCCGTAAAGTTATCATCATGTATAAACATTTTTTGAAAGGCATTTAAAACTCTGCACACATATTAGAATATAGCACTCACATGGTTTCTCTCAAAAGCTACTGGTTGACAAAATCTAGAAAACTGATATCAATATGAGAATTTGAGAATTGCACAGCCATTATATAAAATGATTCAAAGTTACTACTTATTTCATTTAAATGCAGAATTAAAGCAAACAACTTTGGTTATGGTGGTTGTATAATAAAATGTAAATCTTATAAAACTGAATGTAAAAGCAGTAATATGAATAATTGAATTTGGAAACTGGAAGAGAGGTAACAGGTAAAAAAATAAGTTTACTAATTTCTTAACTAATTATATCTTCAACAACCCTATTTCCAAATAAGGTCAGATTTAGAGACAGGCAAAGGAACACATGAATTTTGGGAGGACACTATTTAATCTATAGTAAGGGTCCTTTTAGCCTTTAATGTAGGTAGAAATATATTAAATATCATTTACTGTGTATGAAAGTATTTGACTATCACCAGAGACCTATCAAATACTATAAGGAATGATTATATGGAATGATCTCTTATTAAACGAGATCAGAAGCTAATAAACAAAAACCAAATAAAAACAAAAACTGACAAGTCTCAAGTTGAAAGTCCTTATAGAAGACCTATAATTTGAAAATGTGAAGCTTGGCAAAGGACGGTAATGTAAGATTTATTCAGAAAGATACCTAGGACTGATTCTATGAAAGAGCATGTACTAGTTGAATCAAAGTTATTGCATACTCATATGTGCAGTCGCCCCAGTAAGAAACCAGTCCTTCCTTTGGCACAGGTGGTTTAAAAAACAACAATAAAACTAGCACAAAACATGAAAAGGACACAAAAAGGAGGAAGAAAGTGGAATGAGGAAGAGAATCTATCCTCACATGAAGGTTGAAAAAAGTCACCCATGGAACCCCCAAAATGATCTGAGAGTCACTAATCTAACACCTCAATGAGACCTTTGTTTTTAAATTGATAATTTTTATCTAGCAGCCACTCTGGACTTTCTTTTGGTGGATCTTAAGGGAAGTTACAAAAATATCCTGAATTTTTTTTTATTGTAATGAGAATTAAAAACAGTGTGGTACAATGACTCTAGGGTCAGAACACTAGGTTTAAAGCAATGCCATCCTGGACAAGCCACTTAGATAGATGACTTTCTGTCACTCAGTTTTGCCTACCGTACAATGAGGCAACTCATGTGAAGCTCAAATTCAAGAGTGAGGAGAAAGAGTATGGATACCATCTCAGGTTGGAATACCTAGAAGTTGAACCTGAGACGAGGATTCCTGTACGTGTGATTTACTGAAGAAGTGAAGTAAGTCAGGTAAAGCTGGAAGGGGAAGGTAGAAGAACTCGGGAATGATGCAGTTTAAGGCAAAGTCTAGCCTTGGCCTGTTCCAAGAGGGTGCGGAAGCACACTCCACATCACAAGCTGTTTTTGCCATGAGACAAAGAGAATAGCTTTTTGTCAGAGCAGCAAGCCCACCCAGTGGATGTGAGGCACCTCCACTCAGCCTAGGGCAATTTTCCAGAGAACAGGGCAGCTGTGAGTCAGAAAAAACCAACACTTCCACCATCTAAGTGGGGGAGGCATCCATCGATCTGGCCAAGGGGAAAATGATGGAATACAATAGCACCCCAATAGTGCCCCCTACAGGTAGAGATCTAACCTTTCAACATCAGTGTCTACACAGTTTTGCCTTTATCTATTTTACAATGAACTTATTCTTCAGATTTCCTTTCAAAACCTCAGTTCTACAACTGGAAACATTAATATTTCAAAAAATAGCACAGGCAAAAGAATATCACAGATCACGTAAGTTCTGAAATTCTGTGATACTGTGAAATCCAACTGATCTTTTAAAAATATATCCTCACATCTGTGCAGGTATTGTACCTCCTTTCTTTTAGCGTCATTCCACCATTTTGAGTCTTATTTTGTGTTCCATGGGCTGAGACCCTGCAAATAACACTTTCCCAGCTAACGTCTGGTTACTTCTGCCAATGGGAGTTCCTGGTGGGATACTGAAAGATAGGAAAAAAGGAAAGTGCTCATTTTTTTTCTTGGTTTCTAGATTTGTCATTAGTATCAATAGGCAGCTACAGGATCCAGCAAACCTGCAGTTACGGTTTACCTGCTAGCTTGCTCTGTCACTGTTGACCAAAATGGCAGGGCCAGCCTAGGCCAGCAGTAGTATTCAGCAGCTCTCAAAGTGGGATTGGTGGCGGTTCTGAGTAACAGAGTCCTACAGCAGTATCAGACAGGTGTGTAACCCTGTGATCTAAGAAAACCTCCTCCGTTTTGTTTGGCCAAACCTCAGGGGAGGCAGCAATTTCTTGTAACTAATCTCTGATTTATGTCACTGTTTGTTCTTTTCTCCTCCAGTCCTAACATTTTTGTAAACAATTCCTCTATTAAAGGCTCTTAGTCTGAAATATCTGGAGTGTTTTTTGTTTTTCTGTTTAGACAACTAACATATAATATCAAACATACCCTATCCATAAGAAGCTAATATAGTTTACAATGAGAATGACATGAAAGAAACTGAATCAGTGAATGATTATATAATTCAAAGATAGTAAAGGAAGTATCTTGGTGAGCATCACCTATCCTTATTCTGATAAGTTACTTCTCACTCAATTTTCTAAGTCAAAATGTATAGAGGTATGATAAAAAAGAACAATCATTTTGTTTTGTATTACAATTGTACATGAATATGATTTGTCATTTCGAGAGGATTACTAATGTTCTTTTATTAAACTTAAGTTCTTTTACCTTACAAATTTAGATTTATAAATATGGGCTTAGAGATTTCTAAAAAGAAAACAAAAGCCAGAGAAAGACTGAGTCAGTGCTTCATTTCTTCAACAAATAGTATTCACGGGTGCTAGCAGAATATCATTTCAGAAGACTTTCCTTCAGAATCTTTATAGTAATGTTCAGAATAATTTATTCTATGGGAAGAAACAAATATTTTGCATCTTTGTGTTCTGCATAAGACATAGTATCTTATACGTAATAGAGTCTATATATTTATTTACAGAATGGGAACAATCAGTGTTTCTCAAACTAGTTGCATGAGAACCATCTGAAATATGATTTGCATAAGAGCCATCTGAAAGACAGTTTAAAAAACTGATTACTGGGCCCCACTCTCAGAGTTTTGATTAAGAGGTTTGGGGTAGGGTTCAAGAATTTGCATTTCAAACAAGTTCTCAGGGGCTTACTGATGTTGGTCCAGAGACTACATGGTTAAACCACTGGTGTAGATCAGAGAACCCCTGATAGTTAAATGCAGCCAAGCAATGGCTTTTACCCAAGAAAAACGGATATTTTCCAACCTATGTCAATGTCAACCTGATAGTAGGTAAGGATCTATTCAAAATCATATTTCATCTCATTCAGATTGCCAGAGCTCACCCAATTATCACTAATGTTTTCCGTTTGTTATCTTTACAATTTAATTGGGAAAAGGAGGGCAAGAACATTAATTCCCAGTTTGTTTTTTTTTTTTTCAGCAGGGAAACAATTTGGTTAAATGTTAAATATTAATTTACATTTTTAGATTATTTCAAACATTGGCTTATGGAGCACAAGATAGGGCAGTAAAACTATTTTTATTCTTTTTTGCCCTCTTTGGTGCTAGCAGGATAGTCCTTGAACTTAGTAGTAGATTAATAAATTAGGTGAGTAGGACTTAGGTAAATGATTGAACTTCAGAGCTAACAAATTGAGGGCTACTCATCAACAACTGTGATAAACTCATTCCCATATGTATAAGCATACTAAATATTAAATTATTTCTATACAAAGTAATCAGTTTTTTTTAATTAAATATTTTTGATTTTTGGCAGATTTATATAGGTATTCCTAAAAAGTTATGAAATTAATGCCAATGATGCAAATGATACTGCTTTCAATTACATTAATATTAACTTGATAGAATTCTTTAACAATAAAATTTGGTTTTACATAATCAACTCATATATTTGATTATGTAGGTACCATTCTCTCCATTCACATATAAAAAATGAGTTACCATTCTCTTTATCCCATATCTTGGCCATATAAAAGAGTCTGGAACCCAAAAATATACATTTCTACTGACAGAATGAAAAAGTCTGAAAAAAAAAAAAGAAAAAGTCTGAAAGCCCTGTGAAAATACAAGATGCAGTAGATGTTTATTTACTCATTCATTAAGTAAATATCTAAATATACACTGGGTCCCCCCTAGGTGTCAGGCACTGTTTTGTGCCCTGGACATAAAGCAGTAACAACTGCAAAAAATCCCTGCCCCCGTCATGCTTTCATTCTAGTAGGTGAAAACAGACAATTTAAAAAGTAAAGCATTTAATATATGTGCTGTGAAGAAAAATAAAATGGAAGTAAATATAGGAGGTACTGAAGTAGCAGAGATATATTTTTCAATAGGATGGTCAGGGTGGTCAACTTATCAAGTGACATTTGAACAAATGCTTGAAAAAGATGAAGGAGGCAAATGGAGTTTTGGGAGAATGCCCATCCAGGCAGAGGAAATTCCAGTATGCACAGGCCCTTATATGAGAACAAGCCTTGGAAATTTTCAGATAGAAGAGAACCCTAGAGAATTGAACAGAGTGAGCAAGAAGATGAGATGAGGAGAGGGTTAACTGCAGGCGAGCACTTTAGATTGTTCTGACTGGCTTTTACCCTAAGTGAGATGAGGAGTCATTGTAGGGAGTTTTATTAAACATTAGATATGAACTGGTACTTTCAGATAATGGAACTGGTATCTAATTAAGATTAGAAACTTTATCTGCACTACACAGTTGGAAAGTTTCATATAGAATCCCTACAACTGTACCATATGTGAGTGTTAATGAATTAATTTTTTTTTTTGTTCTTGGAGCGTGTAAAACATTTGAAATAAAAAAAAAGATGAAGCTGGTTTCAACTGGTTACCAATAAGTTGTTCCCGAAATGAAATGGGTTCTGAGTAAGTTGTAAAGCCTGGAAGGAAAATGCTGGCAAACTCAAATGCTTACAATTTAGAGCAACTACTTATACTGCCATCAATTCTGTTTGCAAAGAGGGACTATTATCAGAATGTTTATGTTCATGACATCATTCCTGACAAATTAACTAGTTTGGGAGGGGAAAAGAGAGAGAGTGTTTGGGAAGGGGAGAAAGAAAAAGAACCCTGAATTATTAAAACATTTATTTGGTGGAATCTAATACAATATTACATTCAGTCAAAGCTAAGTTATGTAAACTATTTTCAAACTATATTAATTTTTATGAAAGAAGAAAAAAATGACAAAATTCAATGAATCACTGATACATAATTGGCTGTATCTTCCTGGAGGACAATGTAGAATTTGTTTATTCTTCAGCAGCCCCATGTTTACAAAATAAAAGTAAAATTAGTAAGGAAGAGGTTCAATCCACATAGTCCACCACACACAGAAAAACTATTTATCTTTCAGAAATCTGGTAAGAACTTGTTTCTTTTCTTTTTTGTTTTTTATTTTTTTGAGATGGAGTTTTGTTCTTGTTGCCCAGGCTGGAGTGCAATGGCGCAATCTCAGCTCACTGCAACCTCTGCCTCTGGGGTTCAAGCAATTCTCCTGCATCAGCCTCCCTAGTAGCTGGGATTACAGGTGCCCGCCACCACACCCAGCTAATTTTTAAATTTTTAGTAGAGATGGGGTTTCTCTGTGCTGGTCAGGCTGGTCTCAAACTCCTGACCTCAGGTGATCTGCCCACCTCAGCCTCCCAAAGTGCTGGGATTACAGGTGTAAGCAATTGCACCTGGTCAGAACTGGTTTCTAAAGGACTGGATATGCTAAATTCTGGTTACTAGTGTTTTCATTATTTATTCTATACATTCCTTTAGCTGGTATTATCTAGAAAGCTAGAATGTTATTTTCACTAAATATTATTCCTCCTAAGTTCTTCTACTCTTGCTATTCTTATTGGGCTTTAAACATTCTTTATTTCTTCTTCCTCCCATTAACTCAAATAAGAAATTTCTCTTTCTTTTTTTCACCAGTGGGTTACTGCATTATACAGAATTCTTGAATAATCTTAAATGTGTCCTCTAAGAACTCTTCTATTTGGTGTTTAGAAATAAACCTCATTTACCTGGAAGTATCCTAAATTATGCTTCAATCCACATATAGAATAGGGTTTTAATTAATATCATATATATAAACAAAACGTTTAACTATCTTTGAAGCCTAATTTCATTAATGCAAAAAAAAACCATAAAATTATTATTTTTTAAAAATCATCCGAGTCTATTATCAAGTAGGTGTTTGGGCAGAGGTGTTTGCCACAGTTCTATTTTCTTGTATAATGCTTATCACACCATTTCCATATGACTGGCTATCTATCATATTTATAAAAAACCATTGCTTCAACTTTGGAAAACAATGTCAAGTCATAATAAATGTATAGAGTAAGATGAATTTGTTTTTTTTAGATGGAATCTCGCTCTGTTGCCAAGCTGGAGTGCATTTGTGCGATTTTGGCTCACTGCAAGCTTCGCCTCCCAGGTTCAAACAATTCTCCTGCCTCAGCCTTCCGAGTAGCTGGGACTACAGGCCCATGCCACCATACCCAGCTACTTTTTGTACTGTTGATAGAGATGGGGTTTCATCATGTAGGCCAGAATGGTCTCGATCTCTTGACGTCGTCATCCACCTGCCTTGGCCTCCCAAAGTGTTGGGATTACAGGAGTGAGCCACCGTGCCCAGCTCAGTAAGATTAACTTTTATCAACAAATGCACCTAACACTCAGTTCCCTTAAATCCAGAATCTCAGATTTCTGGATCCAAATTAGAGCTATTATCCTCTTTCTGTGTGAAAAGTGGTGAAATTCATGATCTGAAGTGATTACCAGATAATTTTACTATTTTCAAGGGGTTCATACTTATATGTCAATTCAATGACAGTATTTAAAACTTTCAATACCTCTATTGTTAAAGGTTTACAAAAATAGATAATTGAAACCAAAGACATTTTTCAATTGAGTAATTAATTCATTTCTTTATCCAAAATATCTACTGAGCTCCTGCTCCTCCAGACACTGTCCAAGACACTGG
Source organism: Cacajao melanocephalus (assembly GCA_963573385.1). Taxonomy (NCBI): domain Eukaryota; kingdom Metazoa; phylum Chordata; class Mammalia; order Primates; family Pitheciidae; genus Cacajao; species Cacajao melanocephalus. The sequence goes on from CAUYLG010018825.1 coordinate 20,426, forward strand.
CCACAGCCATGAAGTAACTCTATAGACAAAGCTTTACATTCAAGGACCATATATGTGAGTTGTCCAAAACCATGATAGTCTATCTGAAATATAATTTTTTAAAAAAAGAAATCATCTACGAATATCTGATCATAATAGATTGTGAGGAGCCTCCCAGTCATGCCATGGCATATTCAGAATAATGACAGAAGTTGTTAGATAGTATAGTCTTCGTGAGGTTATTGGTGTAATTGTAGCTTCCACTATTGTCTCTTACCTTTAATTCATCAATTTACTCCTCAATGCTATCGTATGATTTCAGGCTCCAAGATGAGCTTATTTTTCCCTTTTGGAAGAAGACCATCAAATTATAAGAAGAATCAAAAAGAAAGTTCATTAAAGGCCGCAATATCTCCATGGCCACTTTATGAATGAAAACTACAAAAAGTTGCTCTTTCTTCATACATGTCCAAAAATGTCCTTACTGATAATCCAGAGTCAAAGTCATTCATATGCATGAAATTATCATTAAATTACATTAAAATAGGCTACTAAGGAATTTTAGAGGTTATTGACCGTTTGTATACTTTATAGGAGATGATAGAAATTAAAGCACTCTTTATCTCTCTCTCTCATGAAATGTTCATAAAGATAATTTAAAACTAAAAGCTATTTTAAAAAATTATTCCACAAGGAGAAAATTGTGGGGAGGCAACACTAATTTCACACACATATTTTGAGTACCTACTCTAGGAGAGGCATTGTGGGACTCATATTGTTTCAAAAAATAAAACAGAACTTTTACCTCCAACGAATGTTTGGTCAGACAGGAACTTCTGCCTCCAACGATTCTACTCTCTTCCACCTTGTTGGATAACACATTTACACCAAAAAAACCCAAACATTCATTAAAACTGGGTCAGATGTATAGTCTCAGCTGAAGATACTCTAAGAAACAGATGTTTTGTATCATTTATTATAATATTAATAAACAAAATATTAAGATTGGCAGCACAAGCTTTCTATTACCAACCCATTGGTGGCGATCACTTATTCTTCTTGAAATAGCTATACTGCCATGTCTCTCATTTCTGCTTTCCCATAGAGAAGAAGTCTTCAGAAGGGCACTTTAAGAAGAGAAGAATCATGAGGATAGGATTCAAAAATAATTATTCGGAGATGAAGCAGAGACATCAAGTTAGTATGATCAGAGCACTTTGGGGTGTGAGGATTTACTTTCAATCCCAATTTTCTCATAGTGTTGGAATTCAGCATGTTTTGGTTGACAGGTTGGCTCCATCACTAACTTTTGGTCACTTTAGGTATGCATCAAATCTTGCTGCTTCTTCCTTCTCAATATTTGTACCACAAGAATATAAGCTTCTACTACATACTATTGAAAATGGCAGAGTTAACATATATAAAGTGTTGCCCATTTTTGGTAAAAAATTAGACATTTATTTATTGTCAGTTAATCTTAAGGCTCTTTTCTCCTTTTCAGTACCTATAAACAGGTAATATAGATTGGTTCTTCTTTTGAAAAACTAGGGGATATCAAAGTGTGTAACTGGGCTCTCTTTCAACATTTTTATTTCCCAGAATGTCATGACTTCATAAATGTTCATATGTATATTTATATATGTATCACTAAATATAATCACAGTCATCACATTGTTTCTTCTCTATGTATTGTATTAACAGAACAATTCCCTATAAATGAACCCTTAAGTTCAGACTATTTTTCCCCCCAAAAATATCAATGTTGTTACAAAATGTGCATAGATCATTCAGTTGACACTTATAATAAAATGATAAATAGAACTGTTGGTTGTAAAAGCTGAAAACATGGGCACTGAGGATGCATAATGTTTGCAGTGCCTTGTGACAAGAAGTGGGAACTGAGATGCTGATCACGTGAGTGCTCTGGGTTCCCAGGCTCTGGGAGCTTCACCATCCACCTTCCCTAACTTATAGGCATCATACCATTCACTATGGAAAGCAGCAGGATAGGTGCACGGAAGATGAAGGGTAACATTTCTAAGAGACTTCAAAGCCCACCTGCCTGCCGTCACGTACATCATGCACAAAGTCTTGGCTATAGAATTCCATAAAAATAAAAATCAGCTTACTTTGAAGGAAGATAAGAAAAAATGAATATTCAGAAGAAAGATGACCAGTGGATTCAAAATCTGAATATTAGAGCACTCCAAACAATGACATTTGTTAAGCAGGATTATACATAGTTAAGAGGACACTTAAGGGGAAAAGATAAATGACATTAACAGAAACAGTAATGAACTAAAACAATCTAGCAGGAATCTCAAGACTCTGCTCTGAAAAATAGTACAATGAGATCTATCAAAAATAGAAGTCAAAAAATACTACACAAACTTAAAAGCTAGTTATTGCCTACCATTTAAATCTCTGGTCTTTTCTTTAGTATAATGAGGAAATAATAATGCCAGAATAGCCAATGATAGGCAACAGCTCAAACAGATTCTATAGACAACCAGCAGATAGCGGATTCTGAGAAGGAGGAGTATGTGAGAACCAAGAATTTGTGTCCCCATCCGGAAAACAATTGCATAGGGAGAATCGTCTGATGTAATTCTTGCGAACTCTGAAGTCTGTTGAAGGCTTGCAACTTCCAGGAGAAGGCTTGGGTGATAGATTCTGGTTAATTTCAGTGAATCCCAGTATATACTCAATAGCAGCTACCCACTCCCCACCCCTATCCTTATGGCAGGTAGTCATACACATGCTCCTGGAGCAATCTGCAGATAGCTAGTAAGAGTCAGAGCAGGCAAAAAGGATTGTGTACTCCAAATACTGGGTATCCATGCACTGATTACTGATTATTGCTTGAGATTACAAAGGTGCAGGCAAAGAATCTAACTGTCATCATTGTAGCACTTCTTCCCATTGGTGCAAGCCTCCTTCCCTCCAGCTGAATGACTTCCAGAGAATTTAAAGGGCTAGTGCTTTATCCCTATTCCCTTCATTTTTCGCTTTATCTCTGCATAGGAGGCTGACATTAAAGACTAGGAAATTTGAAGGAAACTGCATATATGGGGGATATCAGAGTGACGACACATGCTGAGAAAGATGCAAGTTCAGACAAAATCTGAGAAAAAAGTTTATACATCAGGTTAATCCTTGACACATAGACAACATTTTGAAACTACAACACTCAAAAAATCAAAAACAATAACAAAAAAGCCCAGCTAACCCTCGGGGAGGCAACATAAAAGCTACACAGTGTGTAGAAATCAAATGGCAAAATGACAGAAGTAGGTGTCTCCTTATCAGTAAATACTTTAAATGTAAGCAAATGAAACTCTCCAATTAAAAAACATAGATGGGTGGAATGGATTGAAAAACATAATCCAACTATCTGCTGTCTATAAGAGACTCATTTTGGTTCAGAGACACAGATAGAAAGCCAAAGGATGAAAAAAAATACTCCATTTAAATGACATCCAAAGGAGTGCAAGGGTGGATACGGATACACTCTCAGACTAAATAGATTAAATTGAAAAAGGTTTACAAGAGACAAAGGACATAACATATTTCTAAAATGTTTAATAGAACAAGACGATGTAACAATTATGAACATTTATGCACCTAATAACAGACCATCAAAATATATTAAGTAAAAAAAAAAAGACAAGTGAAGGGATAAACAGACAGTTCTACGATCGTAGTTGGAGACTTAAACACCCCACACTCACTAACAGTGCACACTCTGAGAAGGGAATTATAAACAATGACATTCAATAGCATCAAAAGGAATGAAATACTTAGGAATTAATTTAATCAAGAAGGTGAAAGTCTTCCACAATAAAACTGACGAAACACCACTGAAAGAAATTAAAGATGTTCAACATCACTAATCCTTAGGGAAGTGCAAATCAAAACTACAATAAGATATCACCACACCCATTAGGATGGTTGCTATCAAGAAAACAGTAAGTCATAAGTGTTGATGAGGATATAGAGAAATAAGAACCTTGGCGCACAGTTGGTGAGAATGTAAAGTGTTATGGCTGCTGTAAAAAACAATATGGCAGTGCCTCAAAATCATTAAAATTAGAATTACCATATGAAGCAGCAATTCTACTTCTCTGTAAAGCCCCCAAAATTGAAAGCAGGGTCTCAACGAGATTTTGTGTACCCATGAATAGCAGGATTATTTACGATAGCTAAAACATGGAAGCAACCCAAGTATCTATTGACTGATGAATAGATAAGGGAAAGGTAGTATATACATACACTGTAATAGTATCCAACCCTAAATAGGAAGGAAATTCTTATATATGCTACAACATGGATGATCCTTGGGAATATGGCATTAAATAAGTCAGTCACAAAAGACACATACTGATTTCATTTATACGATGTATGAAAAGTAGTCAAAATCATAGAGACAAAATAGAAAGGCTGTTCCCAGGGACTGGGAAATGGGGGAAGACGGAATTATTGTTTAACGGGTATGGAGTTTTAGTTTTAAAAGACAAAAAGATCTCTGGAGACAGATGGTGGTAATGGTTGCATAACATTATGAATGCAATTAATACCACTAAACAACTATACATTTAAAAATGGTTAAGATGGTAAATTTTATGTTACATATATTTTACCAATACAAAAAACTGGAAAAAGCCTCTGTACATTCAAAATGTGCATTTTATTCTATATAACTTATTTCTCAATAAGGTTTACTTAAAAACAGCAAATAAGTGCCGGGCTCTGGGGCTCATGCCTGTAATTCCAGCACTTTGGGAGGTAAAGGTGGGTGGATCATGAGGTCAGGAGATTGAGACCATCCTGGCTAACATGGTGAAATCCCATCTCTACTAAAAATACAAAAAAATCAGCCAGGCATGGTGGCATGAACCTGTGGTCCCAGCTACTCAAGAGGCTGAGGCAGGAGAATTGCTTGAACCCAGGAGGCAGAGGTTGCCGTGAGCTGACATCGCACCACTGCACTCCAGCCTGGGCGATACAGCGAGACCCCAGCCAATAAGAAATCAGAATAGCAAAACCCTCATTAATATCGAAGCAGACTACTCTTACTTCACCACCTCTTAAAACTACATTCCTAGGCCATAATAATTCTTGTCACCAAATTACGGCATGAATGAGAATTTGGATAAATTCTTTTGTTCCTCAGACATCTAGCTCAACAGCACTTTTTGCTTACTTATGAAAGTTTCTCAAGTATTTTGCATGATGAAGAGTAATTTTTTTTTTGTTTTTTGAAATGGACTTTCACTCTCATCTCCTGGGCTGGAGTGCAGTGGCACAATCTCTGCTCACTGCAGCCTCCGCCTCCCAGGTTCAAGTGATTGTCCTGCCTCAGTCTCCAAGTAGCTGAAATTGTAGGCCTGTGCCACCACGCTGGCTAATTTTTGTTTTTTAGTAGAGACAGGGTTTCACCATGTTGGCCAGGCTGGTCTTGAACTTTTGACCTCAGGTGATCCACTGGCCTCAGCCTCACAAAGTACTAGGATTACAGGAGTGAGCCACCGCACCCGGCCATGAAGAGTAATTTTTCTTTCTCCTAATTTGCCAGGAATCGATTATCACATTGATAGATAAAGAACAGATAACCCAAGATTTAGATAAAGATATAACTACCATTAAAGTTTGATTCATTGATATTCACAGGGTATTCCAGAACCAGCAAAATCAATATCATCTGAAAATTTCTAAGAAATGCAAAATCTCAGGCTCCATGCCATACCTAAAGAACCAGAACCTCCATATCATCATGACACTCAGTGACTGGTATGCCCACAATATTTTGAGAAGCATTGTTTTAAGTTCTTTTTCTCTGTAAGAAGATGGTTTTCTTCTCTGTGTGATTACAACAAACCTTTATCAAGTATTTTCTACCAGCATGCATAATGTTATAAGATCTTCACAAACATCATCTTATTAATTCTTGCTAAGACATCATGAGTCCTATTTTTATTGTCCTCCTTTTACAAAAGAGGAAAATAAGTTTCAGAATTAACTGGTCAAGAATTACAGATAGGGTTTGGTATGCCTAGGATTTAAACCTGGGTAGTCCATTTATAGAGTTCTCAAACACTATACTCTAAGGCCTAAAGACAGACGATCATTGGGGGATATTTTTGTCATTTTTTTTAAGCTTTTCATTTTCATGAATTTTTTGAGAAGTTCCGTCAAAGGTTAATTAAACCTATGCTTTTCGTAGACACTCAGGTCGCCAATTCTTGTGATAAGCAACAGTTTGGGTGGATGTGTATTAATCTTTTCTTTTGTATCCTTTGTCAATCATTAACAGTCACATCATATGAAACACTGAGCTAAAAGAGCAAGAACATTTGTATTGCTTTGTGTGTGTTGATTAGTATTGACTGCCTACGCTAATCAAAGTCATTCCACAGTTTCACAGTATTTAATCATTTTATTTTTACATTACACATCACTCCTAAGAGCCCCCTGCTCCTCCCTCGAGAGTCTCAGAATAAAAAACTACAAACAACAAACGTACTTTCGGATTTCTACCCAGGAATTAATAACTTCCACCAGGACATACCTAAGAAAATCACAGACAGTCACAGGCATGTTTGTCACCATCAAAGCTTACTGACAATAAACATTTTCAAAGTTAAACACTTTAAATGCTCAATGGAGACGAAATCTCCCTTCTAAGTAATAAGGTGGAGAATGCAATTAGTATATAGAAAAAACAGAAAGATTAAAAAGCACCCTTCAACGTCGTGTGGGATATATTCAATGAAAACCAAGAAGCTAGTATAATAGCTGGATAGCTGCAACAGAGTAAAGTGAACGACAAACTCTATCTCCAGCATCTTCTGTTAAATGAATCAACCATATACCTGGCAGATGATAACATGGGAGGACAAATGACTGGAAACACTTTATGCGTGGCAATGTCTGTGGCTAACCAAAATCATGTCCTCTTTCTTAGGCCAGAGCTCTGCCACATTTCCCAGCCTCCTGTGTGTGCAAATGTGACTGAATTCTAGCCTAGGAAATGTGAGCCAAAAATCACATGTGCCACTGTCAGACTTCACTCATCATCATCTTCCACCTATAATTCACTCCATTCTTATCACATTTGCCAGCTAACGGGGAGGCTCAGAGGATGATGGAGGCATAGGTTGGAAAAGGCCTGGTTTCCTGAATCATTACATGAAATGTCAGCCCCTAGCCAGAAATGTCTAGAGATAAATGAACCGTTATTGGGTTAATCTAATGATATGTTAAAGTATGTTTCAGTCGTGTACCCTAACTAATGTACAAGAGAGAGGGAGAGTCCAGTGATTCAAAAGAGAATTTGATTAGAGCATAAAAAAGGTTATGAGTCACAGCCTTAGGTAGACAGGTCAGAGGTTGTTTCCCATACACACCTGCTAACCCTTCTCCAACAGATATAAACTCATGAACTCACATTACGAGGGCTTTGCTCACATTATATTGCATACAGCTTATTTCTTTCTTTATATCCTTTCATTATATTTCTTTCTTTATATCCTTTCATTATATTTTTTTCTTTATATCTGTATTGTGTAAGCTTTCTAGTATTTTTTACATTTCTATTTTTTTCTTTCAAAGCTTTTTTTGTTAAAAAGACACAAACACACACATTAATCCAGGCATATACAGGGTCAGATTCAGGATCACTGTCTTCCACATTCACATCTTGCTCCAGGGAAAGTCAGGGGCACTAACATACATGGAGCTGTCATCTCCATCATAAGGCCTTCTTCTGGACTACCTCATGAAGAACCTGCCTGAGGTTGCTTTATAGTTAACTTATTTTTATAAGGAGAAGTAGTACATTCTAAAATAACAAGTATAGTATAGCAAATATTTAAAGCAATAACATAATCTTTATTATCATAATTAGTATGATGTATCATATATAATCGCATGTGATATACTTTTATACGACTGGCAGCACAGTAGGTCTGTTTATGCCGGCATCATCACACCCATGTGAGTAATACACTGTGCTGATGTTATGGCAACTATGATGTCACTTCGGAATAGGAATTTTTAATTTCAGTTATAATCTTAGGAGACCACCATCTCATATGTAACTTTTCCTTAAAACATCGTTATGTGGTGCATGACTGAAGTATCATGCAAAAGAATCTCAGAATTCTCAATGCGACTTCATGCTTCACCAGAGGAGATAGTCATGAAGAAATGTTTTCTGCTTCTTTCTCCCTAGTTTCTTCTTTTATAACTCCCCACAGATGGGGAGCTAAATGGTCCAGTTCTCTTTCCATGAAAGCACACATGATTCAAATGCCACTTTGTATTCACATGCCATTGTTCTTCCACCCAGGGAGAAACACTTAACCAAATGACCTCATTAATCTTCACATGCACCACAATCCTTGGTCTTTCGAAGGCAAAAAAAACAAATGTTCTTATTCCTACTTCACAGATGAAGACACTGAGGAAGAAAGAGTAATGGAGAAAGGCTACAGAAAAAAACAAAAGGTCATCATCAGTTAAAATGTGATATGAAATGAAGCATGTAGTTTAGGAGGTAAAATCCTAAACTTCTGAAGTCACAATCTCTATGAGGTCACGTTTTCTTTGGCTAGTACTGCCTTTAAAAATACACATGGACACAGAGAGGGGAACATCACACACCAGGGCCTGGGGGGTGGGGGGCTAGGGGAGGAATAGCAGGAGGTAGGGGGATTGGAGAGGGATAGCATTAGGAGAAATACCTAATGTAGATGACAGGAGGGGTGGGGTGGGATGGATGCGGCAAACCACCACCATTGCACATGTATACCTATGTAACAAACCTACAGGATCTGCACATGTACCCCAGAACTTAAAGTATAATAAATTTAAGAAAAGGAAAAAAAAATAGTTGTTAATGTTTTGACAAGGCGCAGTGGCTGGTGCCTTTAATCCTAGCACTTTGGGATGCTGAGGCAAGCAGATTGCTTGAGCCCAGGAGATTGAGACCAGCCTGGCCAACATGGCAAAACTCTGTCTTTAGAAAAAAAAAAAAATTAACCAGGCATAGTGATGTGTGCCTGTATTCCCAGCTACTCTAGTGACTGAGGTGGGAGAATCGCTTGAACCCGGGATGTGAAGGCTGCCGTGAGCCACTGCACTTCAGCTTGAGCGATAGAACGAGACTCTGTCTAAAAAAAAAGTTTAAAAATCAAATACATGTCCAATACAAACACACACACACACACACACACACACACACACACACACACACACAAAATCCATTTCACATATATATTCTGGCTTCTCTTGAAATATCCAAAGATATAGTCACACCAGTTCCATATTCCTGCATTTCAGGACCCTTTACTGTAGATGAGTAGTTATATCCTTCATTTGTCACAGCATTCTCCAATTTAGTGGTGTCTACATGATAACATTGTCCAATAATTACAGGTGACATATGAAGGTCTGTAGCTTATACTTAATGTACATATCAATAAGGAGTTAAGACATCTAGATTCTTCCATCACCAAATCCCTCCCTACTATATTCCAGGTTTATCATTTGTAAAATGGGTTTACAACTGTCAGAATAGGAATTATATGCAGAGTATTTTCTGTCTATTTTCCCTACCTTTTCTTTTCAACATTTTGTCTACAGAGGCAGCTGTTAAAAATAAGGGGCAGAAGTGTCAGCTAAGTAGTACCTTCAAATTGACTTACTACCCATACCCTGTTTTGCAGAAATGTAAAAGGGAATAAATTCTACTCAGAAGGGACATAATTCATCAGATTCTTATGAATTCTTGAGCAGAGAGCAGTAGATATGTGCTGAATAAATAGATGCCTGACAAGGTTTATGAAGACATGGAAAACAGGGCTTGACAACACCGACCTTGGAGTTGAGGACTAACAATTTCTGCTCCATGGAAAACATTAGATCTTCCCGAGCATGACTCATGGCAAAATTAGGTAAAGCAGAATTGTGACAAGATGATTACTAGAGATCTATTATGGTATTTGCTAACGCAGGTGGAGGGATCACTGCAGGGCTGATTTGGTGGAAAAATGAAAACGACAAAACCTCAACTGTTATGGGCCAAAACCACCATGAAAGTTTTATTAGTGTGAGAGGGTGTTACGCTAATTGAGGTTTAGACACAAGAGCAGATATCACCTAGAAGCCCGTAAATACACATCCTCACCCTGGTCCACAGCTTAGAATCCTTCATTTAAAAGAAAACAATATTAATTCTGCTATCACTGTGTGTCCACCCTTGGGCAGTTAAACACGGTTCAGAGATGTTCACCTTCAGTTCTGTGTCACCCTTTAGACTTTAAACAGCGTTATGCATCTCCAGCGATAATGAGGACTATGAGGAAAAAAAAGTGAGGTAAGAGATGTAACTTACTCTTTGCCAGGTGTGAGGATAAAAATTTCTATTCAAAACCTATAATTCTAAAATAACCATATAATGTAAGCATACCCATCCCAATTTTGCAGATGAGGAAATGTCACTCAGAGTTTTAAGTAGCTGATCTGAGATCTAATAGCTAATAAGCAACAGATCTAGAATTAAATGCTAAATCTGTATTGATCTAAAACTCCACCATGGTGTCACCATCACAAAAACTTCTAAGCAAATTTTAACAACTAATGGAATTCTTTACCAAGGCTTTTCATTTTATTTTTCCCAATAATTTCTCTTTCCCATCAATATCTCCAAACATTTATCTTCCTCTTAATATGCTTCTTTGGACTTTGACTATAGAAGTTTATTTCTATTCTACATTACCATTGATTAAAAAAACCTGCTGCTATATATTTACTTGCTTTCTAAAAATCATCTCTTCTAACCTTGTACGTTTACACCTAAGAGACTGAAACAGGCTTTGAACTTCAGAGGTCAGCCTTACACTTCCAGGCAGAACATTGATACTTGTGAAGTTACCATTTCCAGAGTTCAGAAATTCACAAAACAGTGTGTGGCTTGGTGAAAAGATGCCTTCAGGACTTCCAAGATTAGGGAGCTTTAGTCACAAAAACAAACTTTAAAGACATTTGAGAAACAAAATTCCAAACATTTTGAATGCTTAAACACCCTTGGGTTTATTTTTATTTATTTGTTTGCATGGATTAATTTAGAAACTTCCAAAAAGAAATTTCTTTGGGAAATTTTAATTTTGTCTCTGACTCTATGTATGTGAGGAATACAGTTCTGCTATAGCCTCTGAGTCAATGTCTTCCCAGATCCACACCAGGCATGTAATTATAAGATCACTAGCAGGAAGGCCTAAAACCACTGATTTGTGATAAATAACAAATGAGTAAATGTAGGCATGAAAATTATAAAAAATATTGGTTTTCTAATTTCAGTGTTCATTGAGGTTCTATGTGCTTTGGAGAGCATCCTAATGCATAAATAATTGCTATTTATATGAGTTTTTGGCCTTTTCTTTACTTCAGCTCCCATCTCTGTACAAGTGTACAAGGTATGGGAGAAGTTTTTATTAATATAAGAATATATAAATATATATCTATGTTTATATATTTATAATAGACAGTTAAAATGGAAATTGCAGCTGAAGAAATCATAACAACATTTATCTCTGTGCATTTCACAGGTTTAGAAAAACTTCGGGAATTTGCCAACATGTTGAAATTTCTACATTTCTAAATGGTTTGGGATGAAAGATATCCTCTAGCTACCACCATCATCAGAAAGGCGGATTTTCTACTATCTTCAGAATTTTATGGTCAGTAGTTATCCAAAGAGAAAGAAGAGAATATAGTTACATATTTATGTATGTGTAAGAGCAGGAGTATGCTAGAGTTAAATTTTAAGCTACTAAAAAAAAAGTTTTAAAACTATCATTTATTTCTGCAAAGGCTAAAAATATAAGTATGCTAAGTGAAATTATACTTATTTATTTATTTCTAGAATATACTTAAAATTATGACATAAGGCATGACAACTTGTATATAGCGCTGAGTTGAATGAGATCTTGCAAAGCCATGAACCATCCAAACTGCCATTGTTGTAAATCGTTCAACTACTTGCTTTGGGAGAAACTAAGTAGTCTTAATAGGATTTACATCATGGAAGTACTGGTGGATAATGAATAAAAAGAGGTCTCTATTTACGATTAGGCAAAGATTACTATTTCAGGTTGGGCAGTACTTAAAAACTAACCAATTTTCAATCAAAAATGGTATTTGTGTGTCTGTGTGTGTGTGTGTGTGTGTGCACTCATATATGTATGTTTTCTTAATTTTGAAAACTGATAAAAATCAAAATGAATTTTTTGCTTAATTCTGAATATGCATGTACAAACCACAAGTGATCCTTCAGCTTTAAATTTATCATGACATAAGACAAAGGAACGTTTTCTTCCATTATGTCAAAATCTACCAATTTAACTTGTTCAAAGAGTAATAATTACATTAAACACACTTAGTTTCCATCCATGATAAGGCAAATGGATTTCTTTTAAAAATTATTCTGAGTATATATTGAGTTTCCTCTTATTTTCTAAGTACAGTATTAGATGCTGTTTCAAATTAAGATAGAACACATTCAACACGTTTTACATGTATTAATTCCCTCAGTGAGGTAGAGTCCTAAGCAAGATCTCTATTCTGATTCTCATGCCCTGAAATCAATAGTCTCTGTAGCAGGGAAAACATTTGTTGTTGATCTGAAGAAAGTGTTATTAAGTCAGTCTTGTAGTCTTTCATGTGACAGCTTGATGGCCTATTGGTTTAATAAAGTAATAAATATAGTTTTGAATTTTTTAAGGCAATACCAAGAGAAATCAACAACTAAAATAGTTGAGATTTATCCAGGGGTATAGAAACCTAAAAATACTTCAAGTTCTATAAAATAAATTGCAGTTATACTCTAGTGAATAAACCAGCATTCCTAAACACAACATGATATTAATTAAATTCCTGAAATGTGGTTAAGACCCTTAGATTTCCCATACAAATAGATGGTTGAAGCATTAGTCTTTTAAGAATGCAGCTTTAATAAAATGGGTACTTTTAGCTAACATACCTGAAAGATTATTTTAGTGCTGCCTTTTAATAACTTAAGCAGTATCTTACTCAGTAATTAAATTGCCTTATCTAATTCTATTCATTTGGCCACTGAGCAAGTACCTTGTCAAGCACTACATATAAGTGACACTTTGGCTGCCACAATGGACCTATCTTTTCAAATAGAAAAAGCAAAGGAGGAGGTCAGGTGTGGTACCTCATGCTGTAATCCTAGCACTTTGGAGGGCCTAGGCAGGAGGATCACTTGAGCCCAGGAGTTTGAGACCTGTAAGGATAACAAAATGAGACATGATCTCTCTAAAAAAAGAAAAAAAAGAGAGAAAGAAAAATTTGCTGGGTGTGAAAACATGCGCATGTAGTCACAATAACTTGGGAGGTTGAGGAAGGAGGATTGTTTGAGCCTCAAAGGTTGAGGCTGTAGTGAGTTGTGATCATGCCACTGCACTCCAGCCTGGGTGAAAGAGCAAACCCTGTCTAATGAAAAAAAAAAAAATAGAAAGAAAGAGAGAGAGAGACAGAGAGAGAGAGAAAGAAAGAGAAAGAAAGAGAAAGACAGAAAGAAAGAACGAAAGAAAGAAAGAAAGAAGGAAAGAAAGAAAGAAAGAAAGAAAGAAGGAAAGAAAGAAAGAAAAGAAAGAAAGAAAGAGAAAAGAAAGAAAGAAAGAAAAGGAGTAATTGACTTGTTTGGGTTTAAAATACTGCCTAGGCCTCTCGTAGAATTCAAATACACTTCTTTTCTGGATGTTTTCTTCCCTGTTTGTAAAATTGCTCTTTAA
>CAUYLG010018826.1:0-89946 GCA_963573385.1 Cacajao melanocephalus
GGGCAGTAGAACAAGAATCCTGTTCTCTCTCCCTCTTTTCCTTCCTCTTTCTTTCTCTCGTACAGTCTTTTTTTTCTTTCTTTCACTCTCACTTTCTTTCCTCTCTTTTTCTTTCTTTCAAAAAAAAAAAAAAAAAAAAAAGAAATCGATTTTATAAAGACACAAAAAGGGACAACAAAAAGTCAAAAATGAGGGTGATAGAGTTAAACTGTAGAGCTTTTTTAGTTTTTTCTTTACATTCTTATTTACTTTTGTTTTTGCTTTGTAATCAGAGTTAAGTTTTCATTAGTTTAAAACAATTGGATATAAAATGTTCACAAACCTCATGGTAACCATAAAACAAAAACCTATAACAAACAAAAATTAAAAAGCAAGAAAATATTACTAGACCAAATCACTTTTCCATAAAGGAAGATAGATATGAAGGAAATTAGAAAAAATGGACAAACAAAACAATAAGAAAAAAAATAACAGAATTATAGTACTTTCTTATTAATAGAAACATTGACTGTAAATAAACTGACTTCTCCAGTCAAAACCATACAGTGGCTGAATGCATAACAAAACAGGCCCCAGCTAATATCCTGATTACAGGAAACTCACTTCACTTATAATGACAAACAGACTAAAAATAAAGCAATGTGAAAAAGGTATTTCAGGCAAATAGAAACCAAAAAAAGAACAGAGTTGGATTTTTTTGTATAAGATTAAATAGATTTTAAGATAAAAACTGTAAAAAGAGACAAAGAGTCATTATATAATGATAAAGGAGTCAATTCAGCCAGAACATGTAACAATTAAAAATACGTATATACCCAACACTGGAGTACCCAGATATATAAAGCAAATATTCTTTAGAGATAAAGAAAAAGATAGATGCCAATACAATAATAATTCAGTGAATTATTTTTCAGTGGATTAAACAGCCTACTTTCAGCATTGGACAGATCAACCAGACAGAAATTAACAAAGAAACATCAGATTAAATCTGCACTACAGAGCAAACAGACCTAATAGATATTTACAGAACATTTCATTCAATAGTTGCAGAATACTTTCTTCTGTTCAGCACATGAAACATTCTCAAGAATGGGCCATATGTTAGGCCACAAAACAAGTCTCAATAAATTCAAAAAATAAAAAAACATTAATTATCATTTCTGATACAATGGAATAAAACTAGAAATTCATTAAAAAAGGAACATTGTAAACTACACAAACACATGGAAATTAAACAATAAGCTACTGAATGACTATTGGGTGAATTAGGACATTAAGAAAGAAATTTTAAATATTAAAAAGAAAATGAAAGTGAAAATACAAAATGCCAAAATCTATGGGATACAGCAAAAGCAGTACTAAAAGGAACATTTATAGCAATGACCATCTACATCAAAAGGTTAAAAAAAAATAAAGTTAATTATCCTAACAATGAATCTTTAAAAAATAGAAAAGCAAGAGAAACCCAAACCCAAAATTAGTATAAGAAAAGAAAAAATAAAGATCAGAGCAGAAATAAATGAAATTGAGGCTTAAGAAATAGCACAAAAGATCAAGAAAATGAAAAGTTGTTTTTGGAAAGATCAACAAAATTAACAAAACTTTATTCAGACTAAGGAAAAAAGAGAGAACACTCACAAAAGCAAAAAAGGAAGTATTGCAACTGATACCACAGATACGCAAAGGATCATTAGATTCTATTATAAGCAACTGGATGCCAATAAGTTGGAAAACTTGGAGGAATTAATACATTTCTAGACGCATACAACCTACCAAGATTGAACTATGGAAAAATCCAAAAGCTAAATAGATCAGTAATAATAAGCAATAAGATAGAACCAGTAATAAAAAGTCTTCCATCAAGGAAAAGCCCATGACCTGATGCCTTCACGGCTGAATCTTACCAAGCATTTAATGCCTTCATGGCTGAATCTTACCAACAATTTAAGTAAAAACGAAAACTAATACTACTCAAACTATTCCAAAAACTAAAGAGGAAGGAATACTTCAAAATCCATTATATGAGACTAGCATTACCCTGATATCAAAGCCAAAGACACAACAACAAAAAAAAATAAAACTATCAGCCAACATCCCTGACGAAATTGGTGCAAAATTTATCAACAACATACTAGCAAACAAAATTCAACAATACATTAAAAAGATTATCAATCATAATCAAGTAGGATTCACTCCAAGAATGGAAGGATGATTCAACCTACCCAAAGCAATACATATCATATATCATATCAAAAGAAAGAAGGACAAAAACCATATGAACATTTTAATTGATACTGAAAAGGCATTCAATAAAATTCAACATCTTTCATAATAAAGCTCTCAAAAACTGGGTAGAGAAGGAACATACCTCAACATGATAAAAGTCATATACAACAAATCCACAACTATTATCCTTCTGAATGGGGAAAAACTTAAAGCCTATCCCCTCTACTATCTGGAACATGACCAGCAAGTCCACTATTATCACTTTTATTTAACATCATTCTGGAAGTCATATGCAGAGAAATTAGATGAGAGAAAGAAATAAAAAGCATCTAAATTGGAAAGGAAGAAGTCAAATTATTCTTATTTGTAGACAATATGATCTTATATTTGGAAAAACTTAGACTCAATCAAAAAAAAACTATTAGAAGTGATAAATTCAGTAAAGCTGCAGGATATGAAATCAACATACAAAAATAAGTTACATATCTATATGCCAATAGTGAATCATCTGAATAAGAAACCAAGAAAATAATCCCATTTCAAAAACTACAAATGACATAAAAAAACTAGAAATAAACTTAATCAAAAGTGTGAAAGATCTTTACAATGAAAACTATAAAACATTGATAAAAGAAACTGAACAGAACACAAAAGAATGGAAAGATACTCCAAGTTCATTAATTGAAAGAATCAATATTGTTTAAGTGCCCATAGTATACAAAGCTATTTGCACATTTAATGTAATCCCTATGAAAACACTAATGACATTATTCACAGAAAAAAAAAAATCTTAAAATGTATATGGAACCACTCCAAATAGCCAAAATAATCCTGAACAAAAAGAACAAAGCTAGAGGCATTGCACCACTTGCCTTTAAATTATATGATAAAGCTATAGTAACAAAATCAATATGGTAGTGGCACAAAAACAGACCCACTGACCAAATGAAAAGAATACAGAACCCAGAAATAAGGTCACATACCTATAGCCAACTGATCTTGAATGAAGGTGACAAAACATACACTGGGTAAAATAAACCTTATTCAATAAATGGTGCTGGGAAAATTGGATTGCAATATGCAGTAAAATGAACATAGATCCCATCTTTCACCAAATACAAAAATCAAAACATTGATTAAAGACTTAAATCTTAGACCTAAAACTATATGCAACTGTTGAAAAAAAACATTGGGGAAACACTACAAGACATTCATCTGGGCAATGATTTATTGAGTAAAATGTCAAAAGCACATGCAACCAAAGCAAGAATGCACAAATGAGATCATATTAAGCTAAAAAGCTTCTGAGCAACAAAATAAATAAAGTAATAAGATAACCCATAGAATGAAAGTATTTGTGAACTACCTGTCAGACAAGGGATTTATAACCAGAATATATAAGGAGGTCAAACAACTCAATAGGAAAGAAAATCTGGTTAACAAAAAAGCAAAGGTGGGGTGGGGTCAAGAATGCCAACTAGAAACAGTGGCAATCAGAGACTCCCATCAAAGAACCATAATTAACGTGTGAATCCCGCACTGGCAACCAAGGTATCCAGATTCTCTCATCATAACAGACTAAAATGGTGGCGTGATCCATGGAGAGAAAGGAAGAGCAGTGTGATGCAGTGACCCACCTGAGAGCCACCTGGGGCAAAGGAGCCCCCAGCCCCCAGCCCCCAGCCCCCAGCCAAGGGAGGAGGAGAGTGAGCATGATAGCCAGCCAGGGAAACCATGCTTCTTCCACAAAACTGTGAAACCCATGGACAGGAAGATCCTACTTGCAAACCCACACCACTGGGGCCTAGTATTCCAACAACGGAGCCATGCAGATTCTCAACAGCCTCTCAGCTGGAATCTGCTTAAGCCTACTGAGCTTTTGATGGGAGCAGCCTCCAGCACTACAGCTGCAGCTGCCTGCTGTCTAAGCCCTTTGAGCTCTTTGGGGGAGGGGCATCAGCCAGCATCACAATTGCCTAACACACTAAGCTTCCTGGGTAGGGAAAGGGCAGCACCCATCTCTATAGCTCTAGGCCATGCTTGTCCCCTGCTGAAGCCAGGGAGGCTGCAAGGCTTGGTCCCAAGACATGTCTCCATGAGCCCAACACAGCAGCTGTGGCAGACTGTGGTCAGAGTGCCTCTTCAGGCCTGACCCTGACTCATCCTTCTTCACTGGGTGGGGCTTCCTTGAGGGAACTCCAATAACTCCAGCCAGAGGCTCAGGGACAGAACCCGGATCTCCCTCAGCCTGAGCCCCTAGGGGAAGGGGTGGCCACAGTCTCTGTGGAACAGCAGACTTAGCCTTTCCTCCTGGTACTTCTGAGGAATCTGGGCAGCCTAGACAAGTGAGTTTTGCCCCAGCGAAGCACACCCCCTCCAGCAAGTGATAGTCAAAGTGCTTTGTTAAATAGATCCTGCTCCCCATGCCATCCAACTGGGTGAGACCCTCCAACAGAGACTGTCAGACACCCTATATAGGAGTGAACCTACTGGCATCAGTTGGTTTCCCTCAAGGTCAGAGATCTCAGAAGGAGCAGGCACCCATCTTTGCTGTCTTCCAGCCTCCTTGAGTGACATCTCCAGGCATGGGAGTAAACCAGATGAATAGAGCCTGAAGTGAACCCCCAGCAAACCATAGCAGCCCTACAGAAGAGGGTCCTGACCACTGAAAGAAAAACAAACAAACAGAAAGCAACAACAACAGCATCAATAATAACAGAAAAGTCCCCCACCCAACAAAAACCTATCAAAAGATCAGCAGCCTGAAAGATCAAAACTAGACAAACTCATGAAGATGAGAAAGAATCAACAAAGAAATGCTCAAAACTCAAATGGCCAGAGTGCCTCTTCTCCTCTGAATGATCACAGCATCTCTCCAGCAAGGGTGCAGAACTAGACAGAAGATGAGACAATGGACCGAAAGAAGTAGGCTTCAGAAGATGGGTAATAATAACAAAAAATCTATATCTGAGCTAAAGAAGTATGTTCTAAACCAATGCTAAGAAGCTAGGAACCTTGATAAAAGGTTAGAGAAGCTGATAGCTAGAATAGCCAGTTTAGAGAAAAACATAAATGGCCTGATAAGCTGAAAAACAGCACAAGAACTTTGGGAAGCTTATACAAGTATCAATAGCCAAACTGACCAAGCAGAAGAAAGGATATCAGACTTTGAAGACCACCTTGCTGAGTTAAGACATGCAGACAAGACTAGAAAAAAAAAATGAAAAGGAATAAACAAAGCCTCCAAAAAATATGGGACTTTGTAAAAAGACCGAACCGATGATAGATTGAAGTACCTGAAAGAGATGGAGAGAATGGAAACAAGCTGAAAAACACACTTCAGGATATTATCTAGGAAAAGTTTCCCAACTTAGCAAGACAAGCCAACATGCAAATTCAGGAAATACAGAGAACACCACTAAGATACTGCACAAGAAGATCAACCCCAAGACACATAATCATCAGATTCTCCAAGGTCAAAATGAAGGAAAAAATGTTAAAGGCAACAGCGAGAAAGGCAAGGTCACCTTCAAAGGAACACCTATCAGACTAAAAGAGGACCTCTCAGCAAAAACTCTACAGGCCAGAAGAAATTGGGGGTCAATATTCAACATTCTTAAAAAAAAAAGAATTTTCAATCCAGAATTTCATATCCAACCAAACTAAGCTTCGTATGCCAAGGAGAAATAAAATCCTTTACAGACCAGCAAATGCTGAGGGATTTTGTTACCTCCAGGCCTGCCTTGCAAGAGTTCCTGAAACAAGCACTAAATATAGAAAGGAAAAACTGGTGACAGACACTACAAAAACACACCAAAATATAAAGACCAATGACACTATGAAGAAACCGCATCAACTATTGTGCAAAATAACCAGATAGCCTCACGATGACAGGATCAAATTCACATGTAACAATACTAACTTTATATGTAAATGGGCTAAATGCCCCAATTAAAAGACACAGACCAGCAAATTGGATAAAGAATCAAGACCCATCAGTATGCTGTATTCAGGAGACCTGTCTTATGTGCAAAGCACACATAGGTTCAAAATAAAGGGATAAAGGAAAATTTACCAAGCAAATGAAAAGAAAAAAAAAAAAGCAGAAGTTGTAATCCCAGTCTCTGACAAAACAGACTTTAAACCAACAAAGATTTTTAAAACGACCAAAAAAAAAAAAGAAAGAAAAAAGAAAAGCACATTATGTAATGGTAAAGAGAACAATTCAACGAGAAGAGCTAACTAATCTAAATATATATGCTCCCAATACTTGAATACCCAGATTCATAAACCAAGTTAGTAGAGACCTACAAAGAGACTTACACTCCCATACAATAACAGTGGGAGATTTCAACACTCCACTGTCAGTGTTAGACAGATCAACAAGACAGAAAATTAACAAGGATATTCAGGATTTTAACTCAGCTCTGGATCAAGTGGACCAAATAGACATCTACAGAACTCTCCACTCCAAATCAACAGAATATACATTCTTTTCAGTGCCACATGGCGCTTATTCTAAAATGGACCACATAATTTGCAATAAAACACTCTTCAGCAAATGCAAAAGAACCGAAATTATAACAGTCTCTCAGACCACAGTGCAATCAAATTAAAACTCAGGATTAAGAAACTCACTCAAAATTAAACAATTACATGAAAATTGAACAACCTGTTCCTGAATGACTCCTGAGTAAATAATGAAATTATGGCAGAAATCAAGAACTTCTTTGAAACCAATGAGAACAAAGGGACAATGTACCAAAATCTCTGGGACACAAATAAAGCAGTGTTAAGAGGGAAATTTATAGCCCTAAATGCCTGTATCAGAAAGCTAGAAAGATGTGAAATTGACACCCTAAGATCACAATTAGAAGAACTAGAGAGGCAAGAGCAAACAAATCCAAACGCTAGCAGAAACAAAAAATAACTAAGATCAGAGCAGAATTGAAGGAGATAGAAACACAAAAATCCTCCAAAAAATCATTGAATTCAGGAGCTTTTTTTAAAAAAAATTAATAAAATAGACAAGCTAGATTAATAAAGAAGAAAAGAGAAGAATCAGATAGACACAATACAAAATGATAAAGGGGATATTACCACTGACCCCACAGAAATACAAACTACCATCAGAAAATACTATAAACACCTTTATGCAACTAAACTAGAAAATCTAGAAGAAATGGATAAATTACTGGACAAATGCAGCCTCCCAAGACTAAACCAGGAAGAAGTCAAATCTCTGAATAATCAGAATCGAGTTCTGAAATTGAGGCAGTAATTAATAGCCTACCAATCAAAAAAAGCCCAGGACCAGACAAATTCACAGTTGAATTCTGTCAGAGGTACAAAGAGGAGCTGCTACCATTCCTTCTGAAACTATTCCAAACAGTTGAAAAGGAGGGACTCCTCCCTAACTCATTTTATGAAGCCAGCATTATACTGATACCAAAACCCAGGAAGAGACACAACAAGAAAAAGAAAACTTCAGGCCAATATCCCTGATGAATACTGATGTAAAAATCCTCAATAAAACACTGGCAAACCAAATACAGCAGGATATCAAAAAACTTATCCACCACAATGAAATCGACTTCAACCCTGGGATGTAAGGTTGGTTCAATATACATAAATCAATAAACATAATCCATCACATAAACAGAACCGAAGACAAAAAACACATGATTATCTCAATAGACACAGAAAAAGCCTTTCAGAAAATTCAACATCCCTTCATATTAAAAACTCTCAATAAACCAGGTATTGATGGAGCATATCTCAAAATAAGAAGAGCTTTTTATGACAAACCCACAGCCAATATCATATCGGATAGGCAAAAAGCTGGAAGCATTTCTTTTGAAAACTAGTACAAGACAAGGATGCCCTGTCTCACCACACATACTCAACATAGTATTGGAAGTTCTCGCCAGGACAATCAGGCAAGAGAAAAAAGTAAAGCGTTTTTAAATAGGAAGAGAGGAAGTCAAATTGTCCCTGTTTGCAAATGACATAATTTTATATTTAGAAATTCCCATCATCTCAGCCCAAAAACTCCTTAAACTGATAAGCAACTTCAGCAAAGTCTCAGGATACAAGACCAATGTGCAAAAATGACAAGCATTACTTTACACCAACAGTAGGCAAGCAGAGAGCCAAATAATAAATAAACTCCCATTCACAATTGCTAAAAAGGGAATATAATACTTAGAAATAGAGCTAACAAGAGACGTGAAGGACCTCTTCAAGGATAACTACACAACACTGCTCAGGGAAATAAGAGAGGACATAAACAAATGGAAAACATTCCATCCTCATGAATAGAAAGAATCAATATTGTGAATATGGCCATACTGCCCCAAATAATTTATAGATTAAATGTCATTACCGTCAAACAACCATTGACATTCTTCACAGAATTAGAAAAAACTACTTTAAATTTCGTGTAGAATCAAAGAAGATCTTATGTAGCCAAGACAATCCTAAACAAAAGAACAAAGCTGGAGGCATCTTGCTACCTGATTTTAAACTATACTACAAGTTTACAGTAACCAAAACAGAATGGTACTGGTACCAAAACAGACACACAGAACAACAGAACAGAACCGAGTCCTCAGGAATAACACCACACATCTACACCCATCTGATCTTTGACAAACCTGACAAAAATAAGCAAGGAGGAAAGGATCTCCTATTCAATAAATGGTGCTGAGAAAATTGGGTAGCCATATGCAGAAAACTGAAACTGGACTCCTTCATTACACCTTATATAAAAATTAACTCAAGATGGATTAAAGACTTAAATATAAATCCCAAAGCCATAAAAACCCTAGAAGAAAACCTAGGCAATACCATTAAGGACATAGGCATAGGCAAAGACTTCATGACAAAAATGCCAAAAGCAATTTCATCAAAAGCCAAAATTGACAAATGGGATCTAATTTAACTAAAGAGCTTCTGCACAGCAAAAGAAACCATCATCAGAGTGAACAGGCAACCTACAGAATGGGAAAAATTTTTTGCAATCTACCCATCTGTCAAAGGTCTGATGTCCAGAATTTACAAGAAACTTAAACAAATTTTTAAAAAATCAAAAAGTGGGGAAAGATATGGACACTTCTCAAAAGAAGACATTTACGTGGACAATAAGCATATGAAAAAAAAGCTCAACATCACTTATCATTAGAGAAATGCAAATCAAAACCACAATGAGATACCATCTCATGCCAGTCAGAATGGTGATTATTAACAAGTCAAGAAACAACAGATGCTGGCAAGGCTGTGGAGAAATAAGAACACTTTTACACTGTTGGTGAGAATGTAAATTTGTTCAACCATTGTGGAAGAAAGTATGGTAATTCCTCAAGGATCTAGAAGCAGAAATACCATTTGACCCAGCAATCCCATTTGACCCAGCAATCCCATTACTGAGTATATACCCAAAGGATTATAAATCATTCTACTATAAAGACACATGCAAACGCATGCTTACTGCAGCACTATTTACAATAGCAAAGACATAGAACCAGCCTAAATGCCCATCAATGATAGACTGGATAAAGAAAATGTGGTACATATACACCACAGAATACTACGCAGCCATACAAAAGAATGAGGTCATGTCCTTTCCAAGGACATGGATAAAGCTTAAAGCTGGAAACCATCAACCTCAGAAAACTAACACAGGAACAGAAAAACACTGCATGTTCTCATTCATAAGTAGGAGTTGCACGATGATGACACATGGACACAGAGAAGGGAACAACACATACCCGGGCCTGTTGGGGTATGGGGGGCAAGGGGAGGAAACTTAGAGGACAGGTCAATAGGTGAATGAAACCACCATGGCACACGTATACCTACGTTAACAAACCTGCACCTTGTGCCTATGTATCCAAGAACTTAAAAGAAAGAATGAAAAAAGAAATTCAGCAGTGGGCAAGGTATTTATAGGCTTCCCCATAAAGCTCAGTGTCTGACACTATGGCTACAATGCCTCTTACAGGAAACACACAAGACCTTCCCAACATATGGATGGCATGAGGAGGTTACAAGGAAAAGCCTTCCCTCTGCTGTGTCCAGGTCATCCATGCCACTCTCCCAAACTAACCATCTCAGTCAAGCTAAGCTCATATACAAATCATTCCATACTGTACACTAATCATTCTGTCTTCCCTTTCCCACCAGCTTGTGTCATGAATTCCATCTGTCCTCTGCATTGCACAGCATGAACTTTTATATGCCCAGAACATGGAAGCACCTCACATAAGTGAAGAAAGCAGGCACCTTCTACTCCATGAAAGACGGGGATCATAGTGAATGGGTCTTGCCTTTCAGAAGGGCAATTTGCAACCACGTATAAAGAATATTAAATGTTCCCATCCTTTTGCCCCACCATTCCAATACCAAAAATTTATCCTAGGGCAACAGAATTATGTCAATGCTCAAAGCAGCACTATTTATGAAACTACAAATCAGCAACACTCTAAATGTAGAAGTATGTAAGTAAATAATTCGTAACTGTAGCTAAAATGGAGACTTGCTCTATTCCAGATACTGTGCTGATCCCATTTGTGGTGACCGGGAAAATGCACCTCATAGACCTCCAGCAGAAATAACCAAAATCCCAAGAGGTTCCTGAAAATCTGTTATTGTATTTGCACAGAGGCCATGCTTATCATGGACTACATCCAACTAAGGTCTGAGAACAGCAAGAATACCAAGACAAGCCCTTTCCTAGGAGATGAGACACTCCTCTGACAATCAACTTTGGCTCAAGAACTCCCTGATGGTAGAAATGCAAAACATCAAAAAGCGGGCAAAGGATATGAACACTTCCCTTACACAGCATGACAGTCTAGGACACTTTCACCCAACCTTTATCCCCTCTCCTTCACCTGGGGTTAGACTTGCACTATGGTCTGATATCTAGTCCAGCCTTCTCCAGCTCCCTCAGCATTTTCTTTCAAAAGCATTTTGCTAATAAAACCCTTGCATATTAAAAAGATTTGAAAACATGTATTTCAAAAGAAGACATATAAATAGCTAACAAGTCCATTTAAAAGTACTCAACATCGCTAATCATTAGATAAATATAAATAAAAATTGCAGTGAGATATAATCTCACCCCAGTCAAAATGGCTTTTATCCAAAACACAGGCAATAACAAATGCTGGTGAGGATGTAGAGAAAGGGGAACCCTTGTACACTGTTGGTGGGAATGTAAATTAATACAGCCACTTTGGAGAACATAGTATGGAGGTTCTTCAAACAATTAAAAATAGAATTACCACACAATCCAAAAATCCCACTGTTGGGTGTATATCTCAAATAAATTATACCAACTTATGAGAGAAATGTCTTTATTCCCATGTGCATTACATCAAAAGTCACAGTAGCCAAGATAAGAAATCAACCTGAATGTCCATCAATGAATGAATGAGTAAAAAAATATAATATATATACACAATGGTATACTACTCATCCATAATAAAGAATGAAATCCTGTCATTTGTAAAAACACAGATAAAACTGGAGGACATTATGGTAAATGAAATACTCCAGGCACAGAAAGAGAAACATCATGTTTTCAATTTTATTGAGGACCTAAAAATAAAATCTAACACATGGATATAGAGATTACAAAGATGGTTACCAGCCAGAATCTGGGATTCACAGCAAGAAGTGGGGGATAAATGTGGATGGTTAATGGGTAAAAAAAAAATAAAATACAGTTAGATAGACTGAAGAAGATCTAGCATCTGGTAGCACAACAGGTTGATTACAGTTAACAATAGTTTATTTTATGTTTAATAATAACTCAAAGGGTAGAAATGGAATGTTCCAAAAAAAATTATGAATGCTTAAGATGATGGATACCATAATACCATGATTTGATCATTACATTTTTTCATATTGCAAAAATTGCATGCACAACAAAAATATTCACAACTATTATATACCCAAAATAATAAAAAGTAAAAATTGAAAACAGTTACGAAAGGTGGTAATATATTTTATATCTAAGTTACAAACATTTGCAAAGCTTTGTGTCATAATAATTTATTTTATAATTAAAATATTTAAGACTTATAAAGGGATCATAGATAATACAGCTCTGCTATAAAACATGCTCTTTTAACTTTTTCACCTTTTTTTTTTTTTTTTTTTTTGATAAGGAGTCTCTTTCTGTTACCCAGGCTGGAGTGCAGTGGCGCACTCTCATCTCACTGTAACCTCTGCCTCCCGGTTCAAGTTCTTCTCCTTCCTCAGCCTCCTGAGTAGCTGAGATTACATGCACATATCACCATGCCCAGCTAATTTTTATATTTTTATTAGAGATGGGGTTTCACCATGATAGCCAGGCTGGTCTCCAACTCCTGACCTCAGGTAATCCTCCCACTTTAGCCTCCCAAAGTGCTAGGATTACAGGCATGAGCCACCACCATTCTTATTAGCAAGAAAGATCTTGGCAATTACTCCTATAACCCCCCGTCTTGGATTGTGTCTCACTTTAAAATATTGCATGATTTCAAGGAGGAAAAGACTTCCATATTTATTTGTGACCAAAAAAATACATCTTTAGTTAAGGATATGTCTGGAAATGTAGCATTTTATAGTTTAAAGATTTAAGACACAAGAAACTACATTTTGGTGAAAGATTATTGAATACTGTAAATCTGTATTTATTTTTGAAACTTGGGCATGAGTCTCCTGCTTACTCTTTCCTCAATGACTTATCTGCTCATTTATTCATTCTTGTCATGTACTTGTTAGATTAAAATTAATAATTTTATTGTGACTTCTCCATAAATTAAGAACACTTGAACATAATCCATATTAGATCTTTTGAAAGGCCATGCTTACTAGTGTCCCAATATCCTCTCCTTCTTGCTCTTAATTTCCATTAAACCCTCCTTCTTTCTAATGATAAATATTAAACATTCACAAACACATGAATTGAAAGAAAAGAAAAATACCTACTATCTCATTTGTAGGAGCATTTTTAAAAAAACTAATTTTACTTGTTTAATGATATTTACTAAATGTTTAATATCCTTAAGTTATTTGAGCAACTCTATAATAATTATAATTGTAATGATAACATTCCAAAAAGGTTAAACACTTAGGATCTTATGGTCACAAGAGTTTTAAAATGTTATTATTTAAATACTTAAATTTATTTTTAATTTTTTTTTGGCCAGGCATGTTGGCTCATGCCTGTAATCCCAGTACTTTGAGAAGCCAAGGCAGGTGGATCACCTGAGGTCAGGAGGTCAAGACAAGCCTGACCAACATGGTGAAACCCTGTCTTAACTAAAAATATGAAAATTAGCTGGGCATGGTAGCACACACCTGTAATCTGAGCTACTCCAGAGGCTGAGACAGGAGAATCACTTGAACCCGGGAGATGAAAGTTGTAGTGAGCCGAGATCATGCCACTACACTCCAGCCTGGGCAACACAAACAAAACTCCGCCTCAAAAAATAATAATAATAATTAATTAAATATTTACTTGTTTTTTCAGAGAACCATGATGAGGTCACCAATAAAAGATTTTAATGCAAACATATTAAATTAGGACAAAAATATTGAGAGTAGTTGAATGAAAATATGAGTTCAAGGAGAAATTCCCTATATATTCTGAAAGAAGAGTTCTCAAATTTTTAAAAATAGATGACAACAGATACCACATTTTGATGGCATTTAGATTTCATCAACTGCATTTTAAAGTGATATGTTTCCTTTTAATTATTACTACTCTTAATTAGAGTTTTAGCTATCAAAAGTGTTTTCTAGGGCATGATAGTCTACATCCCCTATAGTGCTTTGTTTCATAATATTTGAAGAAAACTCTTAAAATATTGTTCTTCATAGTTAGAAATATTGGGCTCTGTACTAGTAACATACATACTGCAAGTATTCTGTTACAGATATTTCTTTTTCTTCACATGTGTACTTGCAATGACAACATTTTTGTTTCTTAAACAATCAATTAGCAAATTAAATCTATCAAACTGTAGTTTACTGCTTTTAAAGGACTGAGCTGCTACAGTAAGCCATCTAAGAAACACAAAGACATGTATATGTCTCTTGTAATGTGTGACAGAGATGTGCAAAGAAACACAACAAACTCAAGCCTATATGTGGCTTCATCTGTATTTCATGTGTTTTTCTTTCTTCATCATTGTTCTTTTGTTATTTCAGGTCAGATAGATTATCCCATTCAACCCTCTTTTCGTAAAGATGGGAGAGAGGGAAAGAGAGCAAGAGAGAACTTGCTCAAATCCTACAAGTCAGTAGATTTCTCACATTTCTATTATGTGTCAGGCACTAGTTTAGTGTGGTAGGCTGAAAAAAATATTGCTTAAAGATATATTCATTTCCTAATTTCTAGAACATTGTAAATATGACTTTATATGCCAAAATGGTAAAAATGACCTTATATGGCAAATGACATGAGAGGAATCTATTCTGGATTATCAGGCATTATGTGTGTGCAATGGCATGTATCCTTATAAGAGACAGAAGAAATTTTGAGAGCCTTAAGTCACCCACAGAGGAAAAGGTGATGTGAAGGAGGAGGTAGAGATTGAGGTGAAGTGAGAATAACCCAAATAGTTTCAAAGAATGCTGAGCAGTCACCAGATTTTGGAAGAGGCAAGGAAAGATTATCTTCCAGAGCATCTTGAGGAAGTGTGGCCCCACTGACACCTTGAGTTTAGACTTTTAAACCCCAGAATGGTGAGGGAATGGATTTCTGTTGTTTTAAGCCACAGAGTTTGTGGTAAACTGTGAAGATAACTATAGGAAACATACATCTAGGTATCAAATGATGAACTTGAATACTGACATAAGGACTTTAGTCTCTCAATAGATAAAGGGAATGGCCCGAGAGCTAGTTAGGCTAAAATACTTGTTTCTAGCATAAAATCTCAGAAGGCAATAGACATGGGATATGTTCTTGCTGTGCCACATTTTGCAGATGAATAGAAAGAGTAATTAAAACCCTTAATTGCATATTCCTGCATGTTTGAGCTGATAAATAGAGTATATCAGGATTGTTCAACACCAGGCTGTTACTTTCTGAAACTTCAATGTTGATTGGAATCTACCAGAAATTTTTCCTGCAGTACTTACACAGAATATATGGCATGCAATTCCTTTATATTTCATATGTAATTAGCAACTGGCAAGTAAAACAAATTAGGTGCTTGATAAACATGCACAATTATATTTTCAAAACAGTTGTATTTATGCTCAAAAGAAGAGACGGTTTTATGAATGTGTAATCAAGGATGTAAAATTGGAAAGACAACAGAATTGAGCAGAGTTAATTTGGTGGTGGCAACAAATCACACATTGCCCAGCCCTCCCACCGCACCCTTATGTGGTGTATGCACTGCCCTGATAAATGTTGTTCTTGGCAAAGCATCACACAAAAATGAGTCTGGAGATCCTTCTTCTCTTGCTGTCATCCTTCATTACTCCTCTGAGGAATTAGTGGCTGTAAAATAAAGTTGTGCACAGTGCAGATAACAGACTCCCATTTTTTACCTCACCTATTTAAACACATGTGAGAAATGAAGCTTCTAAAAACTTACCATTGTTTCTTTTTCTTTTTCAAATAGGCAAATAGGTATATCATATAGGCCCTGGATCTTACTAGGCTGATGAGCTTTTTCAAAATGAACAGGCAATATATTCATAGAAATTATGTCATTAGGCATGACCCCAAAAGAACACAGGTTAGCTTCTGCAAAGTAATAGTAAAAACAACCATGTGCTTGACAAAACTGAAGAAGTAGGTAAATTTTGTCTTCATCATCAGTCAACAAATATGTACTGAGCACTCACTACATGGCAGGCTTCTCTAGACACTATGCATATAGCAATAAATACAAGAGACAAAAATTATTAACTTCATAGGGGCTTACATTCTAGTGAATTGCAAGAGAACATAAAGAAATAAAATTAAACAGAAAAAAGGGGTGAGGAGTATCAGAGGGGCAAGTGATTTGCAATTTAAAATAAAGTGGTCATGTAGGCCTCATAAAGAGGAAGACGACATTTGAGAAAAATACTAAAAGACATGAGGGGGCAAGCTCCATAGATATTAGCAGAAAGAACACTTCAAACAGAGGGAACAGAAAGTGCAAAATACCTGAGGTAGGAGCATGTTCGTCATGTTTGAAAAACAGAAAAGGGACCTGTATTTCTAGAGTCAAATGAATGCTAAAGAAATAGTAGAAGGTAAGGTTGTGAGGCAATGGGATACAAGTTGAAGGTAGGGAACAATCAGAATGAGGCCACGTAAGAACTTTTGCAAGCTCTCTGTTTTACTCTGAGTGATATAGAAAGCCATTGGAGGAAGCTCAGCAGAAAAATGATATGATTTCACATGCTTAAAAATGATCACTCTGGCTACTGTGATGAGTGAATGAAAGCAAGGATAGAAGAAGGGAGGTCTATTAGAAAGCTACTGATATAATCCAAATAACGAGGGATGGTGGTCTCAATCAGGGTGTCCTTAACGGTCATTGTGAATCTGAGGCAAGCATAGATATAGTGGGCTATAGTGAATGAATGCAGGTATGTCAAAGCAGAGGATATTGGGGCAAGGCTGACCAGGTGTTCTGATTTATTTAGAGTCCCTATTAATATCTGTTGTCTAGGTATAATTCCAAAGCACTATTTCCCTCTAAAAAGTGCCCTGGATTAGATAATCAATTATATAGTCATTCTAGTTATAGCTGAATAAATGTGGAAATGAATTTGGCTGAGATCTTGGACTTCGCCTTAGATATGTTTGTATGGTAAGTTAGAGGTCATTTTTCTTTATTTGCCCCAATAGCAGGCATATATTACTTGTAATATGTTTTTGCTTTTTTTCTGAATAATATTCATTTTCTAAATTAGAAAAAATAATAAGCTGCCACAATCCTATTCTTATGGTAAATTATTGATAAATATGACACACTGTGAACCCCAAAAATCTGAGGCATGTCTCAGTTAATTTAGGAAATTTATTTTGCCAAGGTTGAGGACACACCCATGACACAGCCTTGGGAAGTCCTGATGACATGGGAACAAGGTGGTCAGGGCACAGCTTGGTTTCATTCATTTTAGGGAGACATGACACAACAATCAATATATGTAAGAAATACATTAGTTCCATCTAGAAAGGCAGAGACCGCTCAAAGTGAGGCCCGCCCCACTGGGGGCTTCCAGGTCACAGGTAGGTGAGAGACAGATGGGTGCATTATTTTGAGTTTCTGATAAGTCTTTCTAAAGGACACAACAGAAAATGCATCTCGCTGTGATCAGAGGGATGACTCTGAATAGAATGGGAGGCAAATTTGCCCTGAGGGGTTCCCATCTTGAAGGAGCCCAAAATATTTTCCTTTCACAACACATAAACTGGATCTCTACATATATGCTTCTTTTAAAATATCATGTTCCAGAGTAAGTAAGATATCCATATAAATCTTGTTATTCTATAGTAGTCATTAATATGAATGGTTACTTTGTACCAGAGAATATTTTAAGCATTAAACATATTATAATTCATATAACCTTTACAACCACATTATTCAGCAGGTATAATTATCCCTGCTTTGTTGATGAGGGAACTGCAGTTCTCAGTGATGTACTAAACTTGACTGAGATCACATATCCTATAAATAGTGGAGCAAGGATTCAAACCCATATAGTTATAGTACGAACCATGTGTTCTTAATAGCTACACTGTACTGATTCTTAAATGCCACAGAGTAGAAGAAGCAATCACCCTGTTTGGCAATGAGTTTGATGTGTATTCTTCCCACTCCCATATCTTTATCTAGAATCATACAAGTTAACATTTTAGTTAATTCATTTAAGCAAGCAAACAACCTCTACTCCAACAGTGACCATCACCACTTCCATGCCTGTCTCTATCATATTATATACAGACATCAAAATGCTAATTTGTAGGTTCTCCACACTTCATGTAAATACAAAATCATCTTATAGTTATTGTTCTTCAACAATGTTTACCACAGAACTACTGTTCTGGGAACAAACCTTTTGGGTTATTAGACATACTTATAACAATTTCTCTTTAAAATTATTAATAACTATACCATAATTTGTTGCCCATTTCCTTACAAAAGGAAAATACTTATCATTTGTTTTCATTTCAAAATAGTGTTGTGGTATACATCTTACCTACATTTTATTTAAGAAAGATAGATTCCTAATAGTGGAAGTGCTAAATCAAAACTGTGTATCTTAGGCCAGGTGTGGTCACTCATGCCTGTAATCCCAGCAATCAAGGAGGCTGAGGAGGGCAGATATTTTGAGGGCCAGAGTTTGAGACCAGCCTGGCCAATACAGTGAAATTCCATCTCTACAAAAAGATACAAAAATTAGCATGGTGGCACACACCTGTAATCTCAGCTACTCTGGAAGCTGAGGCACGAGAATTGCTTGAACTCAGGTGGAGGTTGCAGTGAACCAAGATCGCATCACTGCACTCCAGCCTGGGAGACAGAGAGAGACTGTCAGGAAAGAAGAGGAAAGGGGAGAGGAGGAGAAAAGAGGGAAGAGGAGGGGAGGGAAGGGGAGGGGAGGAGAGAAAAGGGAGAGGAAGGAAAGGAAAGGGAGAGAAAGAAAGAAAATGTTTATTTTAATATTAATATGCTAACAATCACCTTATCAAAATATTATAGCAATTCACACTCCCAGCAGATTACTTGATACTGCCCATTTCTTCATATTTTGTTAAAACTATGTATCAGTATTTTATGTTACATTATTTCTAGTCTTGAGGATGAAATATACTACAATATTTATTTTTAATCTCCAGTTACCTGAGGAAGACTAGTTGCTTGTTTGGCTATAATGTTTCTAATACGTGTTATTGGGTTAATTGGCATATCAGATTTGTATATACCAGTTTGCGAATTCTAAATCCATATATCTTCACTTATTTGACAATTATTAATGCCTACTATGTGCCAGGCACTGGGATAGACCCAAAATAAAATGAAACCCTTTCCTTGACTCCCTAGAAGTCATACACGTAAGAAAGGATAGAAGAGTAAATATGTAAGAAACACAGAAGAGTAAATAAATATCTTCCATCTGATAAGTGCTATGCTGGGGATAGATATAGGTGCCTTAGAGGCATAGAAAATGAGTATTTAAATGATTCTGAGAAGGTGTCATTTGGGGTAAGGTTTGATGGAGAAGTAGAAGGTAGCTAGGTGAAAAGGCAAGGTGGGAAAAAAGGTGTTCAGGGAGAGGGAATGTTGTGTAGAAAAACTGTAAAAGAGGCCAGGAGGCATGGCTGATGCCTGTAATCTCACCACTTTGGGAGGCTGAGGCAGGCAGATCACGAGGTCAGGAGATCAAGACCATCCTGGCCAACATAGTGAAACTCTGTCTCTACCAAAAAATACAAAAATTAGCCAGGTGTGGTAGCATGTGTCTGTAGTCCCAGCTACTCGGGAGGCTGAGACAGGAGAATTGCTTGAACTCAGGAGACGGAGGCTGCAGTAAGCCAAGATTGCACCACTACACTCCAGCCTGGGCAACAGAGAGAGACTCTGTCTCAAAAAAAGAGAAAAAACTATAAAAGCATGAACAGCATGAGGAACTGAAAATGTTGAATTGTAAGTTTTATATCAACATGGATTTCTAATAGTCATCTCAAACTTAACCTGCCCCAAATTAACTCTTCAATATTCTTAAAACTGGCTCCACTCATAGATTACCATATCTTTCCAGTTGCTCAAACCACAAATCTAAGAGTAGTTCTCTCCCTCCTTTATCTATTACACCCAGTGTCCTCTACATCATGAATACTTTGTAGCTATGACTTCAAAATACCATACAAACAGAACATAATAACTTCTAGGTACCGATACAACTTCTATTCTTTGATCTACCATCATGTCTTGCCTGGATTAATGCAATATCATCCCGACTGGTCATTCTGTTTATATCCTTATCTTCCTTCAATTAATAATCAACATAGTAGTGAAAGTACGTCCATCAAAATTTGTTCCTCTTGCTAAAAGTAAATAAGTCAAAGCCTGTCCTTTCTGCTGAAAATCTTAAAGTGGCTTCTCATTTCACCCATTATCTGTTCACCTTTATCCCTGGCATTGTTATATATCCTACTTCCTTTCCTACTATTCGTATTTCCTCTCCATTTCAGTCATACTGGCCTCCTTGCTGTTCCTTGAACACAACAGGCGCCTTTTCTTCTTCAAGTCTTTAGCCAAGCCATTCCCTCAGCTTTGAATGCTCTTGTTCCAAATAGTCACATTGCTCAAACCCAAACTATTTCCTTCTTTGAGGTTCTTGCTCAAAGCTAAGTGAGCACTTCCTTGAACATCCTATTTCAAATTACAATCCTTGTCAATTATTTTCTCTTCCTTGATTTTTTTCTTCTTAGTACTTACTATTTAAAATACTAATGTTTTACTTGTATGTCTTGTTTGTATTTGTATTTTCCGTAGAACATAAAGCTTTGTAAAGGCAGACATTATTGCTTGTTGGGGGCCCTCCTATACCATACCCCTAGACTCTGAACCGGGTATATCACATAGTATGTGCTTTTAAAATATTTGTTGAATTAGTGCAAAAATTAATTAGAAGTTGCAAGCACAAAGAAAGGATAAACTACGTTAAATGCCACAGAGCTATAAAGTAGAGTAAGGACTCTGATGTGTCTATAAGAGATTGATGGTGATCTTAGCAAGAAAAATTGTATTAGGTAAAGGTAGAAGTCATATTGCAATCAGATGAAGAAAGAATGAGAAATGTGGAAGAGATAGTAAGAAAAAATTTAAAGATACTTAGCTGTGAAGGGGAGATGTCTTCTGTTTTGTACCCTAACTCCCTGCTCTTAGTCTTTTCCATTTTATCTCTCTATATTCTTTTGATCCTCAGCTTCCAGGACACCTTTCTATAGTTTCAATAATGAATGCCCTTTTTGACTATAAACTTTACTACTACATCTGGTTTTGTCTATTCCAAAATATGCTCTATCACCACAATTCAAATAGAAAAATTCAAGATCCCCACATGTCACACATTTATCTGCATATGAGCCATAACATAAAGATAAGTCTAAAAATCATACACATAACAAACACAAAATTTCCTAAGAGAAAATCTAATTCTAATAATGATTAGACTATCTCTACCACACCAGCTGAGTAGTAGCATATTTACTTATTTTTCCTCCTGAATTTTTATTTTGTATAGAAGCATAAAAACATGTAACCTGCTTTCAATTAGAATTTTCCTGTTTTCCAAAAGAGAATGCTACTACAGTTATATGGTCTACTATGACTCTTGTCAGCAACCAATAACGATTATTCCTTTATAAATTTCTGATTTAGGTTGTTAATAGTTCTTTCTAGAGGAAGGAGGGTAAAATGATGACCTTTTTCTTTTTTCAGCTACTACATTCCCTTATTTCCTAACAATTCCAGATAGAATATTTGTTTTCTAGACAGACTGAGCAAGATCTATACATTTATGCTTCATGAGACAGGACAATATTGGAATTTCAGGTTGAATGCTAGAAGGGGATTGATTATCTCAATGGAAACACTACATGTTTTTCGTGTTACAGAATACACCAAAGAAAATGACAGCATCCCAAATGACATAATGTAGAGTGGTCCAAGACATTTGATTGAGCTGTCTCCAAAACCTATAAGAAGTGCATGGCAAACATCTTTTAATTTCCCTTGAATGAGAAGATTAAGAGGGAAGACTAAATTGTGCTCTAATGACAATATTTTAAAATATTATGCTAAAAACGACATAAACAATTCAAAAGAAATCAATGATTATTCTATAGGTAATATTATTATTTGAATAGCACTGCAAACTGTAACATAGGAATTTGCAGAACTTTAAATCCAACTGATAACAAATAAACATTATGTCTAATGTAAGCTGATGGCTAAAAATCAGCCCAATATGTGACATATCTCAATTTCTCATACTTACAGGCCAGTTACACTTTGTTTTATCTCTCATTAAATCTTTTATATCATTTTTAAAACCTTATTACCTTTTGTGAAAAATGTCTATATGAAATCAAAATGTTAAAGTTTCATATGCCTTATGTATTAAACAGAAAATTTCCACTCACAAATGTGTTTAAGCTGGACTCTGCTCCTAGCAGGTAAATTACCAGATGCAGAAGCAAGTATTAGCTTGAAGAAAAACTCTGTTATAGGATTTTTAAAATTTATTGTTAAATTTGCATATAGAAAAATTCACTTTTGTGCTGTATGGTAAAGATTTATCCCTACCCCAACTCCTGGCAACCCACTGTTCTTGATCCCTGTAGTTTTGTCTTTTCCAGAGTGACATGTATATTGAATCTTATGTCATCATATGCAAACTTTTGTATGTGGCTTATTTCCCTTACCAGGCATATTTGAGATCTGTACATGTTGTTATGGATATCAGAAGTTCAACCTTTTATTACTGAGTAGTATTCCATTGTATGGTTGTGCCATACAATGAATACTATCTTGTATCTTGTATTTGACTGTCTCCCACTTGAGACTCATTTGAGTTGTTTTCAGTTGGCCACTAGTAAAGCTGCTATAAACACTCAAATACAGTTTTTGTGTGAATATAAGTTTTCATATCTCTAGGGAAAATACCTAGGAGTCAGATTGCTATGTCATACTGAAAGGGTACGTTTAACTTTATAACAAAGTGCCAAACTCATTTCCGGACTGGCTGCCCTACCATTTTGTATTCCTACCAGAATGTAGGAGAGTTTCAGTACCATTAGATACTTGCCATTACTTGCTATTGTCAGTTTTGTTTGTTTTTAATAGCCAACATATACAATTTTTAGATGTCTTACATGTTATATGTCTTATATGTTATATTTTTAAACTTTTATCCCAAATATTCATTTCTTCCTTTTGATAACATGTCCTAGCAGAGTGGAAATGTTTGCTCTCAAATGTATGATGTGACCTTAATCACCTGAAAGCAAATGAAATAATTGGATCCAGAAATTTACTTTTAATATAAAACATTTGGAAAGAGAAGCTGAATTAATAGTTGACAGTAGTGGGATTAGTGCACTAGTAAGATAGTAGATTGAGTGCAGTAGAACAATTGCCCCATTCCTCACTTCATTATCTATTAAAATCTTAAGCAAGATAATATTCCATCCTCTAATTACTAATATTTGTATTTTTAGTACTTCTAAACATGGAATGAAATCGAAGTTCCTTTTTTTAAATAAAGTAGCAAGGTTGTAATAATTGTAAAATATAATATTATTTACCTGAAAAAACCCAGTAGATTGAAATGTAAATCTATTAGAGAAAATAAAATTCTATATGGTTAGCTGTAAGAAAAATAATTGCAAAATTAATAGCTTTCCTATATGTTGACAGTAACTAAATGAAAAATATCATGGAAACAAATGATAATAACCCACAGGAGCAGCAAAAACTAATGAAATGAAACACACAAAAAAACGCAAAAGCATATAGTTTCTATTTAACAATAATAAAACCGTATTTTTTGAAGTTAAAAGCTTGAAAAAAAATAAAAGGCAATATTTACTTTTGGATGGAGGTGTTCAAATAGAGAAATAGAGGAAAATGGAATTTACTATTGAAATTTCCATGGATTACAATTTGAAATTTATCAAAGTGGGTCTAAAGTTGATATTTACCCTTTTATAATATTTTATAATTTATACTGTCTACTAGGAAAATGCGACTTTTTATTACTATAAATGAAAGAACATCCCTGCCTGTTCTTAAGAAACAGATAACAAATGAGAAAAGTAGAAAAATACTGATCCTGCCAGATATCAAAATGTATTAGTGATGTTATTTGAAACAAATTGTTACTGGTATGAGGACATATCAATAGAACAGTATAGGTTTTTGAAATATAATTAAGGATATACCAAACTTTTATGTACATTAATTGTAGCATTTCAAATCAACAAAGCAAAATAAATGTATGTAATAAATAGTATTGAGGGGGAAAAAGCAATCATGTGGTAACATGCAGAAAATGCTTCTATCCTTACTACAAAAACCACCTCCAAATCATTCAAAGATTTCAGTAGAAAATAAAACAAAAAGGCACTAGAAAAAAATTAGATGATCTTTAATGATGTGATTGGAGAGAGTCATTTGTAAATCTGAAAAATACTAAAATCAGAAATAAACTGGTAATAATTGATAAACTGGACTAAAAAGAAATGTTAAGACTATATAGGAAAAATACAATCAGGAGGAGAAGTGGAGCAAGATGGGTGAATAGAAAGCTCAACCGTTCGTTTCCCAACCCTGCAAGTACATAAAGTAAACAACTCTCTATACAGAAAAAATACCCTCATAAGAACTAAAAATCAGATGAGCACTCACAGTACCTGGTTTTAACTTCATATTGCTGAAAAAGGAACTAAAGAAGTAGAAAAGCCAGTACTGAATCACCAATGCCATCCCTCCCCCACCTCCTAGCAGCAGTAGCATGAAGCAGAGTTCTGGGAGAGGGAGAATGCAATAATTGTGAGGCATTGAACTCAGTACTGTCCTGTTAGAGCAGATAGGAATACCAGACAAAATTCAGCTGACACTTTTCCAGAAAGGGAACCTTTAAACCGTCATAGCCAGAGGAGAATTGCTGATACCAGTATTCAGAATTTGAATGCCTGCAAACCTCTCCACCAAGAGCCAAAGTGCTCCTAGCCTCTAAACAGACTTGAAGGACAGTCTAGGCCATAAGGACTGCAACTCTTAGGCAACTCCTATTGTCGAACTAGGCCTAGAGACAGCTGACTGGGGGAACATGTGACATACTGAGGCACCAGGTGAGTCAGCCAAGGGAGAGCTGGCATCACCACTTCCCTAATTTCAGGCTGCACAGCTCGTGGCTCCAAAAGAGATCACTGCCTTCTCCTTGAGGACAGGAGAGGGAAGAGTAGGGAGGACTTTGTCTTGCATCTTGGATACCAGCTCAGTCACAGAAAGAAAGGGCATCGGTCAGAGTTATCAGGCCCACATTAGCGGCGCTAGCTCCCAGATGACATTTCTAAACATACCCTGGGCCAGAAGAGAAGCTGATTCCTTAAAGAAAAAGACCCAATCCTGCCAGCCTTCAATACTCATTAAGTGAAGAGCCCTTGGGTCCTAAATAACCAGCATTAATACCCAAGTATTACATCAAGGCCCTTGGTGAGCCATTGAGACATGCTGCCTTCAAATGAGACTCAGCACATTACCAGCTGTAGTGACTACAAGGCAAAACCTCTTCTGCTTAGAAAAGTAGAGGGGAAAAGTAAAAAGGACGTTGTCTTGCATTTTAGGATCCAACACTGCCACAGGGGCTTACGGTGCCAAGCATGTTTTTGAGGTCCCTGATTCTAGCATGTGACTCTTGGATGGCATTTCTGAAGCAGTTGTGGGCCAGAGGGGAGCCCATTGCCCTGAAGCGTGAGTCCCAGTCCCGGCAGCATTCACTACAAGCTAACTTAAGAGCCACTGGGCCTTAAAGAAATATTGGCAATAGTCTGGCAGTCCTCCTCATAGCAAGAGGTTGCAGTGGCTATGGGCGAGATTCCTTTGCCTTTGGAAATGAGAGGTAAGAGTGGGAAGAACTTGCGTCTTGTGGTTTGAGTGCCAGCTAAGCCACAATACAATAGAATATCCTGTATATTTCTAAGGTTTTTGTCTCTAGTCCCTGATTCCTGGATGACACTTCTGATCCCACTCAGGCCTGTGGGACCTCACCACACTGAAGGGAAGGAAACAGGCATGGCTAGCTTTACCACCTGCTACTTATGGAACTCCAGGGCCTTCAGGAAACATAAGCAATAGCCAGGGAATGGTTATAGCAGGCCCTAGGTGAGATACAGTGCAGTTCTAGCTTCAGGTATGACCCAGTGCAATCATGGTGGTGATGGTCACAGAAGCCTAAAAACCTTTCTTCTAAGATCTGGAAAATGACAAGGATGCTCACTGTCACCACTGTTATTCAACATAGTACTGGAAGTCCTAGCTAGAGCAATCAGACAAGAAAAAGATATAAAGGCCATGCAATTTGGAAAGGAAGAAGTCAAATTATCCTTATTTGCTGATAATATGATGTTATATTTGGAGAAACCAAAGATTCCACAAGAAAACTACTAGAATGGATAAAAACATTCAGTGAAGCTGCAGGATACAAAATTAACACACAAAAATCAGTAGCCTTTCTCTATGCCAACAGCTAACAATTCAAAAAATAAAAATGTAATCCGATTTACAGTAGACACACATGAAATTAATTATTAGGAATTAATCAAAGAGGTGAAATATCTCCATAATGAAAACTATAAAGTACTGATGAAAGAAACTGAAGAGGACACCAAAAATAGGAAAAATATTTTATCTTCATGGATGAGAAGAATTAATATTGTTAAAACACCCATACTACCCAAAGTAATCTACAGATTAAATACAATCCCTATTAAAACACCATTGAAATTTTTCACAGATATAGAATAAATAATCCTAAAATTTATATGTAACCAAAAAAGACAGAATAGCCAAAGCTATCTTAAGAAAAAAGAAATCAACTGAAGAAATTGTATTACCAGACTTCAAATTATACTGCAGAGCTATAGTATCCAAAACAGCATGGTACTGGCATAAAAACAGACACATAGACCAAGGGAACAAAATAGAGAACCCAAAAACAAATTCAAATACCTACAGTGAGCTCATTTTTATAAAGGTGCCAAGAACATACACTGGGGAAAAGACAGTCTCTTCAATATAATGGTGCTGGGAGAACTGGATAGCCATTTGCAAAAGAATAAAACTCAACCCATATCTCTCACAATATACAAAAATAAAATCAAAATCGAATAAAGACTTAAATCTAAGACCTCAAGCTATGAAACTATTACAAGAAAACAATAGGGGAAATATCCAAGATATTGGTCTGGGAAAAGATTTGTTGGGCAATACCCCACAAGCACAGGCAAACAAAGCAGTCATGTACAAATGAAATTAAATCAAATTAAAAAGTTTCTGCACAGCAAAGGAAACAATGAACAAAGTGATGAGACAACTCACAGAATGAAAAAATATTTGCAAATTACCCAACAAGGGATTAATAACCAGAATATATAAGTAGCTCAAACAACTAAATAAGAAAAAAATCTAATAAACTGATCAAATATGAGTAAAATGTTGAATCGAGATTTCTCAAAAGAAGACATGCAAATGGCAAACATGCATATGAGAAAGGTGCTTAGTATCACTAATCATCAGAAAAATAGAAATCAAAACTACAATGATATATTATCTCACCCTAGTTAAAATGTCATATCAAAAAACAAAAACAAAAACAAGGCACTAACAAATGCTGGTGAGAATGTGAAGAAAAGGGAACACTTATACACTCTTGGTGGGAATGTAAATTAGTACAAACACTCTGGTGAACAGTTTGGAGGTTCCTCAAAAAACTAAAACTTGAGCTACCATATGATTCGGCAATCTCAACGCTGGGTATATACTCAGAAGAAAGGAAATAAGTATATCAAATAGATATCTGCACACCTATGTTTGTTGTAGCACTGTTTACAATAACTAAGATTTGGAAGGAACCTAAGTGTC
The DNA here is from genome assembly GCA_963573385.1 of Cacajao melanocephalus. Lineage (NCBI taxonomy): Eukaryota > Metazoa > Chordata > Mammalia > Primates > Pitheciidae > Cacajao > Cacajao melanocephalus. The sequence continues at coordinate 27,888 of CAUYLG010018826.1, forward strand.
CATCAAGAGATAACAAAAATGTGATATTTATACACAACAAAGTACTATTCAGCCATAAAAAAATGAGATTCAGTAATTTGCAACTACAAGGGTGGAACTAGAGATTGTTTCACTACATGAAATAATCTGGGTACAGAAAGACACACATTGTGTGTTTTCACTTACTTGTGGGATCTAAAAATCAAAACAATTGAACTCATAGACATAGAAAATAAAAGTGTGGTTACCAGAGGCTGAGAAGGGTAGTAGGGGCTAGGAGGGAGGTGGAGATGGTTAATGGATTAAAAAAAAAAGAAGAAGATCTACTCTTTGATAGAATAACAGTGTAACTATACTTAATAATAACTGAATTATATATTTAAAAATAAAGAATGTAATTCAATTGTTGGAACTCAAAAGATAAATGCTTGAGGCAACTAATATCCTATTCCCTATGTGCTTATTTTACATTGCATTCCTGTATCAAAACATCTAATGAACCCCACAAATATAAACACCTACTAAATACTCACAAAAGTTTTAAAAAAATCATAATTTTTTTAAAAAAACAAAGATATATACACACATATGTATACAGACATATATATATGTATATATATATATATATATATGAATGAAAGATAGCCAACAAAGTAGGAAAAATGCAATGTACACGTCAAATAGCAAGCCTACTATTATTAATCTTAAGAAAAAAATAAAGGCATCATCATTTTGGCAAGCATGGTCACTTACAAAAGAAGAGATACAAATGCTGAATACACATATTATGAGCTATGTTGCATTAGTCATTATAAACAACTAATAGGACTTTTGCATATTGGAATGACAGAGATTAAAAAGAATGCACTGATCATGCCCCTGCACCCCAGCCTGGATGCAGCAGTGATATGGTGTCTCAAAAGGAAAAAAAAAAAGAAAAGATGCAAAAACTCCAGGTAGCCAAGAATGTGTAAAGAAGGACACTTGATTAGGAGTGAAGTGTGATGGTGGAATAGAAAGCTCCACCAATTGTTTTCCCTGCAAAGACACCAAATAAACAACTATCTACACAGAAAAAGCACCTTCATAAAAAACAAAAAGCAGACTCACCCTGGGCCAGAAAAAAATCCATTGCCTTGAAGGAAATGGATGAGAAGGAAAAGCATCAAGACATGCTTTGCGTACACTCCTAGCCTCCAGCGGGGATGGAGGAAAGACTTTCCGAATTCTACCTCAAAGGGACCACATAGAAGTCTGCCAGGTAACTCAGGCAGTGGTCACAGGCCCCATAGGAGAAAGCAAACCTGCTTACACATCCAGCATAGCACTACTACAACTATCATCTGAGAAAGCTATCATACAATGACTCTCTATAACCAAGGAACCCATAGAGAATCTTTGCCACTGACAGCACCCAGAGCTGAAGCTAGGTGACACTAAACAATAGACACTTAAGTCATATCCTCAAGAAGGACAAAAACAAAAAATAAAAAACACAGTAAATTAAAAGTAAATCCAAAACTAAAAGAAATAGTCTACCCAAGTAAGAATAAACCAGAATAACAATTCTGGCAATAAAAAGAAACATGGTTCTAGAACATCCCAAAAACATCACAGTAATTCTCTCTCAGTAGATCCAAACCAAGAAGAAATCTTTGAAATACCAGATAAACAATTCAAAATGTTGATAAGCTACTCAGGGAGATATAATAGAAACATGAAAAGCAACCCCAAGAATTTTTTAAATTCAGAATATAAATAAGACATTTTCTAAAGAGATAGATATTTTAAAGAAAAAGCAATCAAAACTTAAAGAAATGAAAGACACATTTAGGGAACTCTAAAATACCGTGTAGTTTTAATAATAGATTAGAAGAAGTAGAGGAAATAACTTTAGAGCTTGAAGACAAGACTTTCAAATAAACCCAACCAGATAAAAATAAATAAAAAGAATTTAAAAAAATTAACAGTTGCTAAGAAATACTTGTTTGTGTAAAATGGCCAAACCTAAGGATTATAGTGGTTTCTGAAGGAGAAGAGAAAGCAAAAAGTGTGGAAAACCTATTTGAGGAAATAATTTTGGAAAACTACCATGGCCTGACTAGAGATTTAGATATTCAAATTCAAGAAGCTCAAACAAATCCTGGGAGATGCACTGCATAAAGAGTATTGCCAAGGCATATAGTCATTAGGTTATCTAAATTCAATGTGAGGAAAATAATTCTAAGAGCAGTGAGACAAAAGAATCCAGTAACTTATAAATGAAAATATCTCATAGTAACAGCAGACTTCTCAGCAGAAACCTTACAAGCCAGAAGGGAGCAGGGTCCTATCTTTAGTCTCCTTAAACCAAACAATTGTCAGCCAATAATTTTGTTTTCAGTAAAACTACTCTTCATAAATAAAGGATAAACAAAATCTTTTTCAGAAAAGCAAATGCTGAGGGAATTTGTCACTACCAGATCAGCCCTGCAAGACATGCAAAAGGAGTTCTAAATGTTGAAACAAAAGCTCAAGGCACACTAGAATAGAAACTCCAGAAACATAAAATTCACAGGGCTTATAAAACAGTAGCACAATGAATAAAAAAAAACTCACTAGTTAAAAATCAGCGTGATGATTAGAATAGTACTTCACATTTCAATGTTAATGTTGCATTCTCCACTTAAAAGATTAAGATTGGAAGAACGGATAAAAAATGCAAACCAAATACATTATATCTTCAGGAGATACATCCAACTCATAAGGATTCTTGTAGACTCAAGGTAAAGGGGTGGAAAAAGATATTTCACACAAATGGAAACCAAAAGCAAGGACAGGTAGCTATTCTTAGATAAGACAGACTATAAAGCAACAGTAACAAAAAGCCAAAAAAGGTCATTATATAATGATAAAGGAAAAATTTAAGAAGACATAACAATCTTAAATATACATGCACCTAGTTCCAGAGTTCCCAGATTTGTAAAGCAATTACTACCAGACTTAAGAAAAGAGATAGACAGCAACACAATAATAGTGGGATAATTCAACACTTTACTGACAGGACTTGACAAATTATCAGGCAGAAAGCCAACAAAGAAACACCAGACTTAAACATCACCCTAGAACAAATGTACCTAACAGGTATTTATAAAACATTCTGCCAAAAAACTGCAGAATATACATTCTTCTCATCAGCACATAGAATATTCTCCAAGATAGGCCATATGATAGACCACAGAACAAGTCTCAATAATTTAAAACATTAAAATTATATCAAGTAATTTCTCAAACCACAGTGGAATAAAACTAGAAATAAAATACAAGAGGAACCTCAAAACGATACAAATTCATGGAATTAAACAATCTGCTCCTGAAGAATTTTGGGGTAAACAATGAAATCAAAATGGAACTGGAAAAAAATTTCAAAATTAATAACTCTGACACGAGGTATCAAAACTTTTGGGGCACAACAAAAGCAGTGCTAAAAGGAAAGTTTATAGTGTCAAGTGCCTAATTCACAAAGTCTGAGAGATTACAAATTAAAAACCTAAACTTATACCTCAAAGAACTTGTGAAACAAGAAGAAACCAAACCCAAAGCTAGCAGAAGAAAAGAAGTAATAGATGTCAGGACAGAACTAAATGAAATTAAAACAAAAAATACAAAAGATCAATAAAACAAAAAGCACTTCTTTGAATAGATAAACAAAATTGATACACCACTAGCTAGATTGACCAAGAAAAGTAGAAAGAAGATTCAAATAAACTCAATTAAAAATGAAAATGGAGACATTACACCTGACACAAGAAATTACACCTGACACGCAGAAATATGAAAGATTATTCAAGACTACTATGAATCCCTCTATGCATACAAACTAGAAAATCTAGAGAAAATAGATAAATTTCCGGAAACATGCAATCTCCTAACTTGGATCAGAAAGAAATCCTGAACACACCATTAACAAGCAGCAAGATTGAATCTGTCATATATAAACTTCCAACAAAAAAAGCCCAGGGCCAAATGGATTCACAGGCACATTCTACCAGACATTCAAAGAAGAACTGGTAAGAATTCTACTGAAAATATTCCCAAAGACTCAGAAGGAGAAACTCCTCTGTAATTCATTCTATGAAGCCAGTATCCCCTTGATACAAAAACCAGAAAAGAACATAACAAAAAATGAAAACTATAGACCAATATTCCTGATAAATATAGATGCAAAAATCTTCAACAATATACTAGGAAATCAAATCCAACTGCATATCAAAAAATAATTTACCATGACTAAGGGGTTTTATTCCATGGATGCAGGGATGTTTCAACATATAAAAGTCAATAAATGTGAGTTATCACAAAATGGAATTAAAAACAAAAACCATATGATAATCTCAATACACACACACAAAAGCATTCAATATAATCCAGCATCCCTTTATGATAAAAATCCTCAACAAACTGGATATAGAACAGTATTTCTCAAAATTATAAAAGCCATATATGACAAACTGACAGCCAACAACATAGTAAATGGGGGAAGTTAAAAGCATTCCCCCTAAGAACTGGAGAAATACAATGATGCTGACTTTTCCCACTTTTATCCAACATAGTACTAGAAGTCCTGGTCAGAGTAAACAGGCAAGATAAAAAAAAGTAAATGGCATCCAAATTGTTAAAAAGGAAGTCAAATTATCTTTGTTTGCCAGTAATATAGTCTTATACCTAGTAAACCCTAAAGATTCCTGTGAGACTCTTATGTCTTATAAATGAATTCAATAAAGTCTCAAGTCACAAACACAATGTACACAAATCAGTAGCTGTGCTATACACCAATGAAAACAAAGCAGCAAATCAAATCAATAACTCAATCCCTTTTTCAATAGCTAAAAAAAAGAGAATAAAATACCTAGGAACATACTTAACCAAGGAGGTGAAGTTCTCCACAAAAACTACAAAACACTGCTGAAAGAAATTACCAAAAAAGTGTAGTTCTCCACACGGAGAAATACAAAACACTTCTGAAAGAAATTAGAGATGACACAAACAAATAGAAACACATGCTGTGCTCATGGAATGAAATAATCAATATCATACAAATCACCATACTGCACAAGTCAATCTACAAATTCAATGCAATTTCTCAGAATACCAACATAATTTTGCATAGAATTAGGAAAAAAACTCAAAATTCATATGGAGTCATAAAATGGCCTGAATAGCCAAAGCAATCTCAAGCAAAAATAAAAAACCTGGAGGCATCACATTATCCAAATTCAAATTATACTACAAGTTGATAGTAACCAAAACAGCATTGTTCTGGTGTAAAAGTAGATTAATAGACCAATGGAACAGGATGGAGAAACCAGGCATAAGGTCAAATGCTTACAATCAACTTATCTTGGAAAAGCATACAAAAACATAAATTGGGGAATACACTCTATTTAATAAATAATGCTGGGAAAATTGGATAGCCATATGTAGAAGAATGAAACTAGAACCCTAAATTCATCATATACAAAAATTAAATGGTGATGGATCAAAGACTTAAATCTAAAACCTAAAACCCTAAAACCTCTAGAAGGAAACCTAGGAAAAACTCCTGTGGACATTGTCCCAGGCAAATAATTTATAATGAATACCTCAAAAGCAAATGCAACAAAAGCAAAAATAAGTAAATAGGACCTAATTAAACTAAAATCCTTCTGCACAGCAAAGGAAGTATTCATCAGAGTAAACAGACAACCCACAGAAAGGGAGAAAATATTTGCCAATTGTTATCTGATAGAGGATTAATACCCTAAGTCTACAAGATCAAACGAATCAGAAAAAAGAAAACTCATTAAAGTTTTGCAAATAACATGAGTAGACATTTCTCAAAAGAATACATACAAATGGCCAATGACCATATAAAAAATGTTCAATATTACTAATTATCAGAGAAATATAAATTGAAACTACAATGAGACAACAACCCAGTCAGAATGACCATTATTAAAACGTCAAAAAACATAGGTGTTTGTTGAATCTGACCAGCAGACTCGACTGAGTGAAGAATGAAAAATGTACACTGACACAGGCTTGCTGGTCACTGTGGCCAGGGGACCTCTGCCAGAGTCAGCAGTGGCCCTCATAAGAAGGCGACATTTGCATTTGTTTAGTGCAGATTAAACGACAAGGGTCTCAAGTAAACACCATTAGATGGTAATTAATATTGTCGACCCCTCGTGTAGAGAGCAGTCATACATCCACGAATGATCAAAGGTCAATCCTAGGACCACATGAGTAAACAAGCTATTTAGGTAAACTCCTCTACATTCCCTTGTTATTTGCTTTTTGCTATTAGCTCAAGGTAAGAGGATTAGGCTGCCTTCAGCCATAACTCTCTTCTGAGGCTTTTGCAAAACCCTCTAGCCTTCTAACAAGGTTTGTGTTTTCTATAATTTCTCCCACCATTCTGACCAATCTCCTACAGGTATTGGTCTGGATATGGTAAAAAAGGAATACTTATACACTACTGGTGGGAATGTGAATTAGTACAGTATCTATGGAAAATAGTTGAAGATTTCCCAAAAAAACTAAAAGATCTACCAATTGATCAAGCAATCCCACTACTGGGTATCTACCCAAAGGAAAAGAAGTTATTATATGAAAAATACACCTGCAAACATACGTATATTACAGTATAATTCACTATTGCAAAGATATAGAATCAACCTGCGTACGTACCATACACCATGAAATACTACTTAGCCAAAAATAAAATAAAATAAAATAAAATAATGTCTTTTTCTGCAACTTGGATGGAACCAGAGGCCTTTATTCTAAGTGGAATAACTCAGGAATGAAAATCCAATTACCTCATGTTTTTATATATAAATATGTGGGAACTAATCAATGGGTATAAAAAATCATGCAGAGTGATATAATGGAGACTGAATATTCAGATGGGGAAGGGTGGGAGGATAGTGAGGAAGGAAAAACTACTTACTGGGTACAATGTACACTACATGGGAAAAGATGGGTGCACTAAAATCCCAGACTTCATTACTGTACAATTAATCCATGAAATAAAGAACCCCTTGTATCCCTAAAGCTACTGAAACAAAAACATTCTAAAAACAAAGTAATGCCAGTCCTTTAAACTCTTTCAAAATATTTAAGTGGAAAACATATTTTCAAACTCATTTTATGAGACCAACATTACCAGTATCAAAGCTAGACAAAGATACTACAGGACTGTATTGCATATTTCAAAGTGGCTAGAATTGAATTTTAATGTTTTCTTCACAAAAGAAATGAAAAATTAGTGAGGTGATGGATATATTAATTAGTGTGATTGGATCTTTCTATAATGAATACATAAATGAAAACATATTTTACTTCATAAATATACATAATTATCATTTGTCAATTATAAATAAATATAATTTAAAAATTGAAAAATAATTTCAGACCAATATCCCTGAATATTGATGGCAACATCTTCAGCAAAATGTTATCAAATTAAATTCAATAGTGCATCAAAAGGATTATATATTGTGACCAAATGAGATTTACCCGAGATACAAGGCTGTTTTAACATATGAAAATCAGTGTCATATGTCACTTTAACAGAATGAAAGAAAAATATATGATCATCTCAACAGATGCAGAAAAACATTCAAAAAAATTTGACACTCCCTCATGTTAAAAGAGAAACACAACAAGCTAGAAATAGAAAAAAATTACCTAGGCATAATAAAGGTAATATACAAAAAGCCTACGGTTAACAATATACTCAATGACAAAAAACTAAAAGCTTTTTCTCTAAGATGTGGAACAAGGCAATGATGTTTTCTCTTACCACTTCCATTCAACATAATACTGGAAGTCATAACCAGAGTAATTATGAAACAAAGATAAATAAAAGGAATACAAATTGGAAAGGGAGAAATCAATTTGTTTTTGCATATGACATGTTCTTATGTGCAGAAACCCTAAGTATTTCACAAAATACTCTATTAGAGCTAATAAATTCAGCGAAGTTGTGGGATACAAAATCAACACTGAAAAAATCAATTGTGTTTCTCTATACTCACAATGAATAATGCAAATGAAAAATTCATCAATAATTCCATTTACAATAGCATCAAAAAGAAGAAAATACTCCTATTTAGGAATAAACATAACCAAAGAGGCAAATGATTTGTACATCAAAAACTAGCAAACATTCCTAAAATGATTTAAAGACACCAATAAATAACATATATCCTGTATTAATTAATTAGATGTCCTAATATTGTTAAAATGTTTATCTTAACTAAAGCAATCTACAAATTTAATGCAATCTGTGTAAAATAACAAAGGTCTTTTTTGGCAGAAATAGGAAAAAATCATCCTAAGTTGTATATGCATTCTCAAATGACCCCAAATAACCAAAACAGTCTTGAGAAAGAAGAACAAAGCTGGAGATTTCACACTTCCTTATTTCAAAGCATATTACAAAGCTACAGAAATCAAAAGAGTGAGGGACTAGCATGAACACAAACATAAAAATCAATGCCATGAAATAGAGAGCTTAGAAATAAACCCAAATATATGTGGGCAACTGATCTTCAAAAAAGATGCCAAGAATTCACAATAATGAAAGGATAGTCTCCTCAACAAATACCACTGGGAAAACTATATCCACATACAAAAGAAAAACTTTGGACCTTTATCTTACATTATATAAAAAACTAACTTAAAATAGATTAAAGACCTAGGTATAAGTCCCAAAATTTTAAGACTAGAAAAAAAATAAGGAAAAGACTTATGACATTGGAATGGTCAATGACTTCTTCAATATGACAAAAGAAGCAGAGTAACAAAAACAAAAATAGACACAAGGGAATAACTCTAACTTAAAAACTGTGAAGAAAAAGAAACAATCAAAAAGCCTGCAAAATGGAAGAAAATATTTGCAAATAGTTTGTTGGATTAAGAGTTAATAATCAAAGTATATAAAGTACTCATAACAACAAAAACAAAACAACAAAAATGCATATTAAAAAACAAGCAAAGAACTTGAGTGTACACTTTTGCAAAGATGAGATACAAATGGCCAACAAGCATATGAAAAGATGCTCAACATCATCAGTGAAATATAAATCAAAATCACAATGAGATATTATCTCATACTTGTTAGGATAGTTAGTATTAAAAAACAAACAAGGCCGGCGTGGTGGCTGACGCCTGTAATCTCAGACTTTTGGGAGGCTGAGGCAGGAAGATCACAAGGTCAGGAGTCTGAGACCAGCCTGATCAACATGGTGAAACCCCATTTCTACTAAAAATACAAAAATTAGCTGGGTTGTGGTGGTGACGGCCTATAATCCCAGTTACTCAGTAGGCTAAGGCAGGAGAATCACTTGAACCTGAGAGACGGAAGTTGCAGTGAGCCCAGATTGTGCCATTGCACTCCAGCCTGGGTGACAGAGGGAGACTACATCTCAAAGAAAACAAGAACAAAAACAAAACCAAAGTAGCAAGTGTTGGTGAGAATGTGGAAATATTACAACCCTGTGCACTGTGTGTAGCATTGTAAAATCATGGAGTACACTGTGGAAGTCCCTCAAATAATTAAAACAGAATTACCATATGATTCAGTAATTCTATTTTTTGATATATTTCCAAAAAATTGAAAACAGTATTTCAAAGACATTTTTACACACTCGTTTTTATTTCAGCATCACTCATACTAGCTAAGATGTGGAAGCAACCTAAATGTCTACTGATGGGCCTAAATATCTATTTATAGATGACTGGGTAAAGAAAATGCAGTATATACATACAATGAAATATTATTCACCCTTAAAAACAGTAAAGTTCTATCTATATGTTACAATATGGATGATGTTTAAGGATGTTATTTTAGGTGAAATAAGCCAATCACAAAAGAAAAGTACTGCATGCTTCCAGTTTATGAGGTATCTAAATTTATAAAACTCATAGAATCAGAGAGTAGTTGCCAAGATGACTGCCCTGGGCTAAGAGGAGAGGGAAATGTGGGGCTGTTCAGTGAGCATAAAGTTTTCATCAAGCAAGATAAAAAAGTTTTAGAAATTTGTTGTACAACAATGTGTAAGTAGTTAAAAATACGGTAATGTACACCTAAAAGTTGTTGAAGATAAATTTATATTATGTGGTTTTTACAATAAAAAACCTGATAGACAAAACAAAAAAAACCACAAGCAAACCTGTATGTGGAGCATAGTAAATACTCAATAAAACAAACAAACATAAACACACAAACATAATTTGTATTCAGTCATAGAACAAGCTAATTATACATTTTGTTTGGAAAAATGAATGTGACAGTGTATTAAGGAACATACTGGAAAAGTATAGTAATAAGGGAAAATAAACACAATCCTAAAACAATGTGGTATTGGCAATGAAATAATAGACTTGTCACTGGAGCAAAATAGAACATGGAAGCACTTAAATACATACCAAAAAAAATTAACGTATTAAAACCCGGTGGAAGGAAAGAACAAGATGGCAGAATAGAAAGCTCCACTGATCCTCACCCTCTCAAGGGCATTAAATTAACAGATGTTTATACAGAAAAAAAAAAAACACCTTGATATGAACAAAAAATCAGGTGAGCATTCATAGTACCTGGTTTTAACTTCATATTGCTGAAAGAGGAACTGAAGAGATTTAAAAAACAGTCCTAGTCTCAGATGCCACCCCTCCCCAAACTTCAGCAGCATCAGAGTGGTGTAGGGGTCTCTGGGTGCTGAGGGAGGGAGAACACAGCAATTGTGAAGCAACGAACTCAGTACTGTCCTGTTAGAACAGAAAGGAAACCCAGACCAAATTCAGCTAATGCTTGACCCTGGAGGGTGCATTTAAACCACTCCTAGCCAGAGGAGATTCACCAAGCTTAGCAATCTGAACTTTAGTGCCTGCAAACTTCTTCTCTGAGGGCTACAGTACTCTGTCTCCAAGTAAACTTGAACGGCACTCTAGGCCATAAGGAACGGAACTCAGGAAGATTCTCCTGCTGAATGAGGCCCAGAGACACTGGACTGAAGGGGAAAGTGACATAATGAGATACTAGCTGAGGCAGTCAAGGGAGTGATGGCATCACCCATCCCCTAACTCCTGGCTTCAGAAGAGATCCTTTTTGTTTGCTTCAGGAGAGAAGCAAAGAGAGTGGGGAGGATCCTGTCTTACTAGGATTCCAGCCAAGTAACAGCAAGATAGGACACTGGTCAGAATCATGAGGTCCTGATTACAGGCCCTATCCCCCAGATGTTTCTATATACACACTGAGCCAGAAAAGAACCCACTGACTTGAAGAAAATAATCCAGTCCTGGAGCATTTATCATCTGCTAACTCAAGAGCCCTTGAGCCCTGCATAGCTAGAAGCCATACCCAGGTACTACATTGAGGGCCTTGGGTAAACCACTGAGACTAACTGGCTTTAGGTGATACTCAGCACATAACTCAATGTGGTGGCTATGGGGCAAAACTCCTTTTGCTTGAGAAAAGCAAATGAAAAAGTAAAAGGGACTTTGTCTTATACCTTAGGTATCAGCATGGCCACAGGAGGGTAAAGCACAAAGCAGGCTCTTGGGCTCCCTGATTTCAGGACTTGATTCTTAGCCTTTCCACACCTGTTCTGGGCCAGAGAGGAACTCACTTTCCTGAAGGGTGAATTATTTTTTTTCCTTCTACTCACTTTGGGCTTAGTTTTTACTTGTTTTTCTAGTTCATTGAGGCTAAAATTTAGGCTATTTGGGATCTTTTTTCTTTTTTGATGTAGGTGTTTATTGCCATAAACTTCCCCCTTAGTACTGCTTTTGTTGAATACTGTTACGTTTAGGAATGTTGTGTTTTCATTTACATTTAACTGAAAATCTATTTTTTTCTTTCTTTTTCTTACTGAGACAGCATCTCTCTGTCACCCATACTGTAGTGCAGTGGTGCTATTGCCACTCAATGCAACCTCCACCTCCCAAGCTCAAGAGATCCTCCCACCTCACCCTCCTGAGTAGCTGAGACCACAGGCATCTGTCACCATGCCTGGCTAATGTTTTTGTATATTTAGGAGAGATGTTGCCCAGGCTGGTCTGGAACTCCTGAACTCAAGTGATCTGCCTGCCTCAGCCTACCAAAATGCTGGGATTACAGGCATGAGCCACCGCTTCCCACCTAAGTTATTTTCTAATTTCTCTTTTGATTTCTACTTTGACTCAATGTTTGTTCAAGAGTGTGCTGTTTATTTCTATGTAGTTGTGAACTATCTCATTTTTCTTTTGTTATTGTTTCATTCCACTGTGATTATAAAAAAACAAGGTATGATTTCAATTGTCATAAATGTTTTAAGTATTGTTTTGAAACCAAATGTGATTTTTATCCAGGAGAAAGATCCATGTGGGTTTAAGAAAAATTTATATTCTACTGTTATTTAATTGAATGTTTCTGTATGTCTGCTAGGTTCATTTGGCCTATGGTGTTTCTCAAATCTGCTTTCTTATTAATTTTCTGTCTATATAATCTATCCACTATTGAAAGTGAGTATTGAAGTCTCTACTATTATTATACTTCTATTTCTATCTTCAGATCTGTAAATGTTTGCTTTGTGTGTGTGTGTGTGTGTGTGTGTGTGTGTGTTTGTTGTTATGTTGAGTACATATAAAATTGCTTTTATCTTCCTGATGAATTGATGCTTTTATCATTAAGTAATGACTTTCTTGTCTTTTGTGACAGTTTTTTACTTAAAGGCTATTTTTTTCTCATAGAAATGTAGCCACTTATGCTCTCTTTCAGTTATAATTTGCATAGAATATCTTTCATATCTTCATTTTCAGGATATGTTTGTCTTTATATCTAAAGTTAATACCTTCTAGACATCATATGGTTGGATCTTGTTTTATATATCCATCCAGCCACTCTATGTCTTTGATTAGTGAGTTTAGTTCATTTCATGTAAAGTAATTATTGATAGGTAAGGACTTACTATTGGCATTTTGTTATTTTATGTCTACTTTGTAACCTTTGTTCCTTCCTTGCTGTCTTCTTTTGTGACTTGAAGATATTCTGTAGTGATATACTTTGATTTCTTTAAGTTTATCTGATTTATATCTTCTATAATTTTTTTTATCTTCTTTGTGGTTTCCATGAGGATTCCATAAAACTACTTATAACCGTCTATTTTAGGCTGATAACAACTTAACTTCAATTGCATACAAAAACTCTACACTTTTACTTCTCCTCCCACAAAATCTATGTTGTTTATCTCAGAATTTGCTTATTTTTATTGTATATATCCACCCATATTTTTCTTTATAATTATTAACACTTTTGTTTTTTACTATGTACACTAAAATTAAATGTGATTTATGTACCAACAATACAGCATTACATTATTCTGCATTTGTCTATGTACAGTTGGTACTTTGTACACATAGGTTCTTGTTATTATGATTTGGTGCAAGTGCACAAAAAATTTGTTTTTCCTTATATTCAAATGTCTTCCAAATACACAAGACTTTTTTTAGTCTTGCTTATTAGGGAATCTCTCTGGGACATACCATCTAAAGATACAACTATTTTTGAAGGAAAGCTTAAAAGACTCAGTGAATTAAAGGAGAATTGAGGTGTCCACACAAAGAGCTAACTTGACCTCGGTATAAAGTTGTATTTCTCTAATGTAAAGTATCCACTAGTTAGACATTACTGAATAAGCTCACTCTTGGAGATCCAGATAATAACACAAGCTCACAAGATTAATAGAGCAAACACTTAATAATAAGTGACACTAGTGGAGGTAGTTATTGATTATTCCTTTATCTTGCCCTGTTCAAGATAAGATTTCAAGATGTAGCCAAGGATATCATTTTCATATTGAGGTGGCAATTGTTTCCTTTGAGTGAAACTGACATTTAATAAGGCATGACAGAATACCTCCAGGTGAATACACTTCGGTAATAAATATATCAAGTCAATTTATTAAACTTGGTTCCACATAGAAGTTGTAACAATTCTAAAAAAGAACATACATAGTTATTAGTTACTTATGCATAGGATCTTGAATTGTAGAATTCAGTCCAGCTTTCTGCAAATGGAACTGATATTTTTATCTCAATCTGGCTCCTTGTGTGTATGTAACTGATTAAAATTTAAAGGAGTTAAGGGATGTGATTGTCACCTCCTTGCTATACTGCCCACTTCCAAAACACAAACACACAACTCCACTCACTTAATGAAAAATCCACACTTTTTGAAAGAATATTATGACTGGGTTTATTCATCTAACCATAAAATTGGTCATTTAGTTAGCTTATAGTCTATAATCCAGCTAATAATTAAAATCACAGTTTCATTTATTAACAATACTTATTGAACACTTATTAAGTGCCAGGTTCTATTTTTATTGCTTACCACATATTACTCCTTTAATCTTAAAGTGACCTTTGAAGTGTGTTATTACTATTAGTACCACTTTAGAGATTAGTAGATGAGACATAATAAGGTTGAATCACTTACTATAGGTCACACAGATGACTTTGAAGACTGTAACATTAACCACTGCTCTGTTCTGCTAGTAAATGGCCAAGGTAGGACTTAATCCCAGCTCTCCCTTACTCCAGAGCCTTAAGTTTATCCAATAGTATATATTTCCCCTCCAGTGTTTTATTTTGTCTCTAAAAGTGGTACTAAGCAATATGTTATGAAAACGTGACAACAACCTTAAACATTAGTATCCTACTTCAAGTGCCCTAGTTTCTCCTTAGGTATTAAAATAAGATTTGACTGCTTACCTCAGAGCTTGCTTATTAACTAAGTTGAATGAATAAATAAATATATGAGGCCTCTGTGAGGGTATCTAAATCAGTTCTTCCCAAACTTTATTTCATCACGATACATGTAGGCACTTATAACCAGAGTGTCATTGGTTTAGGGGCTTTCACTATTACAGGCCCTATGAGGCAACTTAATGGATGAGAGGTTCAATATATCATTCTTATTATAACCCTTTCATAATACACTAGTTACCATGATCTTATATAAATTTCTGCTTAAACCTATTTATATCATTGAGCTTCACTAGCACTTAGGTAATGTTGTTATAGTCTGATGTGTTCTTAAAATAGCTGCTTAAAAGGTGAGGGATCTTTAGTACGGAGAATGGGGAAATGAAGAGTGCACCAAGGGTCAGTTCTAATTTATTACACAAAATGCTTTTCTCTGCAGGTACATGACAGTTCACTCTTTACTCTACAGGATAAGAAATAAGGGCTATATATCTAAAACATTAATGGATTCAAACTGTATTTTGAGAAGGAAGTAGAGAAAAACTCCTTTGTGGAACTGGTTTAAAAAATGACAGATGGCATGAAGGATCATACTCACCGTAGTGGCTTTCACATCACAAAAAAGAGAAATGTACAATGATCTGTCTTTCATGCTTGAAAAATGGTGTTATTAACTCACCATTAGGCAGTACCTGTTCCAAAAAAGTTTTCTGTGTCATTTATAAATAGAATCATAATTTAAATATAGTAGTGGAACTTAAAGAATCTCTACTTTAAAACCATAGCAAATAAAAATATTCAATGCATAAAATTAATGATTAAGGAAAAATGATGAAAACCTGTTCAAAACACTAGCACTCAGGCTGACGTTTGATTGAACTGCAAAAAATCAAATTAAATTAACTTTCAAGACTTTTAAACCATAATTTTCTAAATCAGTAATAAACCATGGCTAATTGGACATTTAAAAGCAGTCAGTGTAGTTCTAAAAGCAAGTGTGACAATACATATTATTTCTAAATTTTTCATGGATGATAAAATTGAAGAACATAAGAGAAAAGTAAAGCATTATAATGTATTTATAACAATTTTGGAGGAAGATAGATTAAGCTAAATTAAAACAAGAAAAGCCTAGCCCTTCTGCTTACTTTGCAATATGATCTTGGGGAAGTTGTTGATCTTATTTAAGTCTCTGTTTCATCATCTATAAAACTGGATATTAGGGATTTATTATTCCAAAATAATTTCCCCCTAGTCCTCCCTAATTTCAAGTGCTAAGTACAACTAACAGTCCTAGAAATTATGTATGTAATACACGTATAGTACATACATATTGTGGCATTGATCACGTCGGGGTCACCACCTGATACATTGATCACCACCCGTGAGGTCTGTCTTGCAGACCCTGACTCAGTGATGGATGAACAAAATACGCCCTCTCACACCAGAGTATAGTGTAAGAGTCAGGTTAGGGGGTTGTCAGTTACTTTCAGAGGGCGACTGCAGCTAACCAAGGACCACTCCTTGTTCCTCCTCACATTTATTCAGTATAGATTTAATAACAGAGGTTCTAAATCAACATGCTTGTAGATAATTAACATCATTAAAAGAGTAGTTTTAGGAATGATAAAAGGTTTAGGTTCCTGGGCCCAGTACAAACATCATTAAAGGGTAATCCCCCTTACAACCTCCTCCTGAGAGGACCATCAGGCAAAAGTTTTACATGAGTAAACAGAGTAGAGACAAAGGAATGTGGGGTAAACAGACTTAACTGGGGAAGCTTTTATTATCTTTAAACTTCACCCTATGACCTAATGCTCTAATGTAAGAACTGGCTGCCTTCAGCCTTTTCCAAAAGTTAGAAATCTTTCAGCCTTCCAAAAGGTTTGAGACTATAATTTTATAACTTTCCTTAATATTTCCCTTAATATTTTGCCAACCACCCTGAGTGAATCCCAATATATAATACATATATATACATAAGACATACATAATATATATAACATATGCACACACACACACACACACATATACACACACATAACAAACATAAGAAAACCCGAAATAATAGCCATTCTGACTGGTGTAACATGCTATTTCATTGTGGCTTTAATTTGCATTTCTCTGATGATTAGTAATGTTGAGCATATTTTTCATATGCTTGTGTAACTTGTGTATATATAGTTGGTCATTTCTACAGCTTCTTTTGAAAAATGTCCACTCATGTCCTTTGTATACTTTTTAATGGGATTATTTGAAATGTTTTGAGTTGAGTTCCTTGTTAATTCTGGATATTAGTGGCCTGGTCAGATGCATAGTTTGCAGATATTTTCTCCCATTCTGCAAGTTGTCTATTCACTCTGTTGATTACTTATTTTGCTGTGCAAGAAACTTTTTAGTTTAATTAAGTCCAATTTGTTGTTTTATTTTGTTTTGTTTTTGTTGCCTGTGATTTTGAGTTCTTAGTCATGATTCTTTGCCTAGACCAATGCCCAGAAGAGATTTCCTTAGGTTTTCTTCTAATACTTTCATAGTCTCAAGTCTTACATTTAAATATTTAACCTATCTAGAGTTTACTTTTGTATATGGTGAGAGAAAGAGGTCCAGCTTCATTCTTCTGTATATGGCAAATCAGTTTTGTCATATGTATTGCAGATGTGTAGTTGAAAAAGCCAGCAATCCAGAAATGCCAATGATTGCAGACAAAAAACAAACATAAAACCCTGCTCTCTGTGGTCAATGGCCCTGATAGAGGTATCCCAGCAAGACCAGAAACTTTTCGGCCATAATGGCTCTACTTTAGTTAAACACCATGGAACAAACTGTGACCTCAACATTACACATGAAAACAAACACTTAGTGTGGAAGCAAGAAGATTACCTTCACTGGGGTGTAACAAATCACCACAATCTTCCCACCATATGGTGTGAGAGAAGACTGAGTAGACATCTAGGATTTTCAACCTCACTAGGGTGTAACAAGCATTCCCTTACTGCAGTGTTATGCTCCCTTTCTCTGCTGGAGAAATGTTAGTGAAAGCCGGGTAAGCAGAACATTTCAAAAAGACCCAGAGAGAGTCTCACAGTACAAAATTGTAAATGTATGAAGATAAAATGATGCATATGAAGAAGAATCTTGAATTAAATGAAAGAGTAAAACCATAGGTGCCAACACTGAGGTTACAGAAGTGTTAGTTATCTGATAAAGACATTAAAGCAGCCATTGTAAGAGTGCCTCAGAAAGCAATTATGAAAAGCTTAAATGAAGAAAACAAATTTTTATCAAGTAAGCAGAATTTATACAGAACCACATGGAAATGAGTAAATACAATAGACTTTTCTTCTTTTGAGTTTTCTAAATTATGATGAAATGTTGAAGAAATTATGACATTATATGATATGGCTCTAAATATATATACAGAAAATATTTAAGGCTATTGAATTATAAATAGGGAAGAATAAAGGGAGACGAAGTTTCTACACTTCTTTTAAACTGGTAAAATTATGACACCGACAGACTGAAAAGTTGTGTCAATATAATATATTATCTAGAGCAACCACTAAAAGTGTTACACAAAGTGATTCATGTTAAAACAGTATAAGTTAAAATAAAATTGTAAAAAAAAAAGTTTCAGAAACTTAATGGAAGGTGGAAAAAGGAAACAAAGAAGCCAAAAAGGGGGAAAAATTGAAAACAAATAATAAATGGATCAATAATTGCTTTAAATACTAACAGTTTGAATACACCAATTAAAACACAAAGATTAACATAATGGATTACAAATTATGACCCAACTATTGCATATGCTGTCTCCAAGAAACTCACTTCAAATATGATGACATTGTCAGGTTTAATGTGAAATTATGGAAAAATGTATATAATGCAAACATTAATCAAAAGAAAATAATGTACATACATTAGTAGATTTCCAAGCAAAGAAAATTACCAGAGATAGAGGGTAACATTACAATTATAAAAGAATCAATCCCATAAGAAGTAGCAATCTTAAATTTTTACACTGAAAGGAAAATAAATCTTGGGGCTCCAAAATCACAAAACTAAAGGGAAAAGTCAAGCTGAGAACTGCTTAGGGCCAACCTGCAGCCACTCTGTTCAAAGTCACCCCTCTGCTTACTGAGATAAGTGTGTATCTCATTGCCTCGTTTGGAGGCAGAAACTCGCAAGAAGGCAACCATTTGTCTTTTACCTGCCTATGACCTCTAAGCCCCCTCCACCACTTTGAGTTGTTCCACCTTTCCAGACTGAACCAATGTTTATCTTACACATACTGACTGATGTCTCCTGTCTCAGTAAAATGTATAATACCAAGCTGTGTCCCTACCACCTTTAGCACATGTCTTCAGGACCTCCTGAGGATGTATCACCAGTGCGTTCTCAACCTCGGCAAAATAAATTTTCTTAATTAACTGTGTCAGATTTTTGGGGTTCGCAGTACAAACCAAAAAAACAGAGCAGCAAATATGTGAAGCAAAAACTGATAGAACTGGAAAGAAAAATAGGCAACTATGAAATTATAACTGGTGACTTCAAAACCCTCTCTCAACAGTCGATAGAACAATTAGACATAAGATTACCATTAATATAGAAGAATTGAATATCATCATCACAAGATCTAATTGAAATTTATAGAACACTCCACTAAACAACAGCAGAATACCCACTTTTTTCAACTGCTCACAGGATATGCACAAAGATAGATTATATTATGAGCCATAAAATAAATCTCAACAAATACAAAAGATATCATACACTACTATAAACTACTCAAAGTGTGGTCCACAGTCCACCAGCATCAGCATTCCCAGAGCTTGTTAAAAATGCAGAATCTGGGGCTCTATTTCTGATCTACTGAATAGAAATCTGCATTTAAACAGATACTTAAGTGATCATTTGCATAATACTGTTGAGAAACTCTGCTCTACACAACTAGCAATTGAAATGACCACTTCTGTGATAGCTTATTTGAAGTTTGAGAATAAAACATACAGTTCTTCTATGTTGTCAGCTAATTCTGGATCTTTTCCTTTGCCAAATCTGTCATTTCCACTCTGAAACTTCAGAAAAAGAGCATCTATCAGGCCATACTGCTTTTCCATAAACATGAAAAGAACATCTTGTTAACAGCGAACAAATATGGATTAGAGAAGGAGACCAGGAGCAATGTAACAGAAGCACTCAATCTTGATTCAAACAATCAATTCCACCTGTAATTTATATCTCAAATGTCACATCACCATAGCTATACCTCACACAGCTCAGTTTATGATATTTGTCTCCTGTGAAATATACAGTAATTGCTCAAGGGGCAAGAAGAAAATTAAACAAGAAAACTGTATCTAAGTAATATGAAGAGATTGACTTCAAACCCTTGTCAGTATTATAGCTGAAAATATTTCATTACTTCATTCCTTTTTGCTCACCTAATCTAATGTTGACCGTAGCATTACTTAATACACTTGCTATTTCCATTTAATGCCAATACCTAAGCTCAGGAGTACAGCTATAATGTATATTATACATTGCATCAAGATATCAATAGCAAAATACATTAAACACATTTTGAAAGAGGAAAGTCTTTCTCTACTATTGGCTTGAAAAAAAAAATGCTCTTTTTATCTCAAAAGAAAGAAATTTCCCTAACAAGAGCAGCTTGTCACCAAATGAGAAACTATGAAATAAAGTAATTCAAAAGACTACAATCTGCATATTTATACACTGGACTATTGAGAAACACATTAATAATTTACTGTCCTCTGAAAGAAACTCTTACTCTTGCATAATTATTATAAAATAGACATAACATAATAAGTGTTATCTGGCAAGTTGAATAGTAAATCGGGGAATTAATCCTCAGAAGGCCAGTTCTGGAAACACAAACATTTTCACATATATACATGTATTAATCGGGGTTCTCCAAAGGGACAGAACAAATAGGATGTATGTCTATATGAAAGACAGTTTACTTAGGAGAACTGACTCACATGATTACAAGGTAAAGTCCCACAAAAGCCCGTCTGCAATTTGAGGAGCAAGAAAGTCAATGGTGGATCCGTACCAGTCCCAAAACCTCAAAATTAGGGAAGCCGACAGCGCAGCCTTCAGTCTGTGGTCAAAGGCCTGAGAGCCACTGGCAAATGACTGGTGTAAGTCCAAGAGGGCAAAAGCTGAAGAACTTGGAGTCTGATGTTCCAGGGCAGGAAGCATCCAGCATGGGAGAAAGATGAAGGCCAGAAGACTGAGTAAGTCTTTTCTTCCATCTTCTCCTGCCTGCTTTATTATAGCTACACTGGTAGCTGATAAGATGGTGCTTACCCTTTATCCAGAGTAAGGGTGGGTCTGCCTCTCCCAGCCCACTGACACAAATGTTATTCTCCTTTGGAAACGCTCTCACAGACATACTCCGGAACAATATTTTGCATCCTTCAATCCAATCAAGTTGACATCCAATATTAACTATCACAATTTATATACAGACAAATGGAGTTAAGTGTAAAAATTTGGGGACTGGATGCAAAATTTCAAATGACAAACTTAGACGTAGGTGAAATTTCAGTTGAGATCTCCCTGATTCTTGAAAGCTATGTAAAATTGTCATAAGCTTCTTTTTTCCATGGCTATTAACTATAGTCTTGCAATTATTTTGTGTTTTGTAATGTCTTGACTACCACAGATGCCTAGGATTCTCCTTCCTCTCTTACAATATCAATACTTGCACTCTACCACCAGTGGATTTTCACTGACCCTTCAATTCACCCAGTCCAAAGTTCTATCTTCTCTGACTTCCCTTCTTCTTACTTTCCTCTTCCCCTCTTACTCATCACTTATTCTCCCAAATGAGAGCAAACATAAAAAGTTCCTTGGCTGCTTTCCTATAAACCATACATGTGCGTGCAGACACACACACACACACACACACACACACACACACTCTCTCTCTCTCTCTCTCTCTCAAAGAAATTATTGTCTTTGAGGTGTTGGGAACGGAAAGCTTATTAAGGCATTTCTCTAAGATAGACCCTTTTTATGAGGAAACCTGGTGCTTGCTAATAAGCTAACACTGTTTTAAAAGCTCATTGCATAGAGATTGTTGAAACTTAAAGTAGTTGCCAAAATGTCTATTACACAGATTCCATCTAGGACCATCTGAGATTACTGGAAACAAAGCATTTCTTACAAAATAGATCAAATATTTCTACCTCACTAGAGTATCGAAAACTCTAATCAAATAAAAGTCCTTCCCTAAACACCATGTTCACAGTCATGACTCTGCGACTTTGTTCACATTATACACATTTCCAGATGTGTTATATCCTGATTCTATCTATCACTGTCAAGTTCAAGTCTCATCCCTTCCAAAAAAATACTATTGAATACTCAATTCTTACTTGGTCCTTCCCTTCTGTATCACTCTATATCCCTTTTGTGCTATTGTCTTCTTAAGGCTTCTCCCCAGCTAGATTACAATATTCTTAACTGCAGGGAATGTGTGATTGCTTCTGAGTATTCCACATTTTCACAAGAATACTAAAGCTAGACAGGTTAGTCAGGGGAGAGAGAAAAATGGAGAACACATTGTTCGGAATGTCCTAGCTACCTAATGGATAGGCCCCATGAACTTGAAAACCTCCATCTGCTTACTAGACTGCCTACTGGGAGTTCTTCCTTCTTGTTAGAGAATGTCTTCTACCAAATTAATCATTTATTGCTTTATCATGAAGATAAAATTTTGGAAAAAATAAATGTTTTCAAACAGTAGCCAGTGAAAATACTGGCTTTGAAGTAAGAGACAGATAACTGCCACAAGTTAATTAGCTTTAGGAATTCCAGCAAGTTAGTTAACTTCCCTGTGTCTGAGTTTATTTCCTGTAAAATGAAGATCATGATACCACCTATTCTACTTGATGGTTGTAAGAATGAGATTATACACGTACAATGTCTTTCATAAAGCCCAACAATAAATAAGTGGTAGCTTACTACTCAATGTTAACAAAAAAGCCAAATTCTGTAAAATATTTGAAAAGATATATTCTGAACCAAATGTCAGAATGATGACCTGTGACACAGTCTCAGAAGGTCCTCAGAACACATGCCCAAGATGGTTGAGTTACAGCTTATTTTTATACATTTTAGGGAGACAGAAGTTGCAGGCAAAGACACAAATAGGTACATGCAAATTTTACATTGGTTCAGCCTGGAAAGGCAGGATATCATGCAGTGGGGCTTCCAGGTCCTAAGTGGATTCAAAGATTTCTTGATTGGTAATTGGTAGATCAAAATTGATAAATGCTTAAGGAGATGGATACTCAATTTTTCATGATGTGATTATGATGCATACATAGCATGCCTGTGCCAAAATATTTCACATATCTCATAAATATATACACTATGTACCTACAAAAATTAAAAAAGAAAGTAGGCCGGGTGTGGTGGCTCATGCCTGTAATCCCAGTATTTTGGGAGGCCAAGGCAGGTGGATCACTTGAGGTCAGGAGTTCGAAACCACCCTGGCAAACATAGTGAAACCCCATCTTTACTAAAAATACAAAAATTAGCTGGGCATAGTGGTGGGCATCTGTAATCCCAGCTACTCAGAGGCCTGAGGCAGGAGAATCACCTGAACTCGAGAGGTGGAGGTTGCAGTGAGCCAAGATTGTGCCACTGCACTCCAGCCTGGGAAACAGAGTGAGACTCCATCTCAAAAAAAAAAAAAAAAAAAAAAAGTAAAAAGTTGAACTTTGCCCAAACTGAAAGTAAAAAGAAAGAAATGCTTGGGTTAAGATAAGGAGGATTATGGAAGC
This sequence comes from Cacajao melanocephalus, assembly GCA_963573385.1. Taxonomy (NCBI): domain Eukaryota; kingdom Metazoa; phylum Chordata; class Mammalia; order Primates; family Pitheciidae; genus Cacajao; species Cacajao melanocephalus. The sequence goes on from CAUYLG010018826.1 coordinate 51,458, forward strand.
CAAGGTTCCTGTTATGTGGACGAAGGTAGCAGGCTTCAGGGAGAATAGATGGACAACGTCTGTTTTCAGACCTTAAAAGGTGCCAGACTCTTAAAATTTGCAAGGCCATTTCAAAATATGTCAAAGTAATATATTTTAGGGTAAAATACATTCATTTCTTTCAGGTCCTGCCATCTATCAGGTGACACTATTCTAGACTAAAGTTGAAATTTGGTATCTTATTGCTACAAAGAGTCTGTTTTGTTAATCTTAAGATTTATGTCTTAATGTTAATGTTGGTCAGATGTGCCTGAACTCCAAAGGGAGAATAATATAATGAGGCATATACAGCTCCCTTATCTTCCATGGCTTGAACTAGTTTATTTTTACATTCCATTGAAATCCCCTTGGCAGAGGGGAGGGGTCCAGTCAGTCAGTTGGAGGGTGTATTAGTTTATTCTCATACTGCTAATAAACACATACCCAAGTCTGGGTAATTTATAAAGGAAAGAGGTTTAATGGACTCACAGTTCCACATGGCTGGGGAGGTTTCACAATCATGATGGAAGGTGAAGGAAAAGCAAAGGCACTTCTTACATGGCAGGGCACACCTTACATGGTAGCAGGCAAGAGAGCTTGTGTAGGAAAACTCCCCATTATAAAGCCATCACATCTCATGAGACTTACTCACTATCATAAGAACATCCATGAGACAGACTCACCCTCATGATTTATTTATCTCCCATTGGGTCCCCTGAATGACATAAATCTAACAGAGTCATGCTAAGCATCACAAGTCACCTTCTTCTTTTTCTTTATTCATAGCTGCCCACACCAAACTATGTCAGTTTTGTTGGTGTTCTAGGTGTGGTGAGACAGAAACTGGCCCCTTGTGCAACACACTATAAGGTTGGAATTTGGAGGCATGCTCTACTCCTTTCCCTCCCTTTTGTGGGAGAAATCTCAGGTTCTGCACCTTCTCTAAATCTCATAGAGCCATGCTGGCCACAGAAACCTTCTATCTATTTTCCTTTGTTCTTAACTTCTCTGGCATCTGAATTATGCAATTTTGTCAGCTGTCCATTTGAGATGAAACAGAAATAGGTCCCTTGGGCAGTGCACTGAAAAATCAGGATGTTGAATGCATGCTCCACCCTCTTCTTCACCAAGGAAGAATTTGTAGACTGAAGTGATCTTCCTTGATGCTGAACTGTGTCAGCATAGGGAAGAGGCTAACGTGCATAAAGTGAAACTCTTCTTATTCATTTCAATGCACCTATTCTCAGACTTGTGCTCTTCTAGATTACTACAACCACTTATCATGATTCAGAGCCTCTCATAAAGGTATTTGGACTGCATATCATTGTTAAATTGGAGTTTCAGTGAGGGAATGAATCCTGAAATTTTGTACTTCCCCATCTTAAAATAATTCTCAGGATAAGAATTATTAGTTGCAGTTTATAAATAAGAAAACAATCTCAGAGAGGGCATGTGATTTACACAACTACAAAATAAGTGACGGTATTATTAGTTCTGTAATTGCAGTGCCTAGCAGAATTTTCATAGATAATGTGCTAATCATACATAATATTTTAGTAATTACTCTTATAGTTCCCCATTTCAAAGAAAATTCTTTTTCTCAACCTATTGGGTTGGAATTGCAAAGCATACGCTTAGACGATAATGATGCCAGGTATCATTATTTGTATAATGAAGTTACTTTTTTGAAGAGTTTTTGAATGTTCTACTCTAATCTTCAGAAGTGTCCCATGAATACAGGCATTATTATTTTCACTCTACATATGTGTGTGGAAACTGAGACCCAAGTCATTTTGCTTAGGGCTCATGCTTTACTTGCGGCATAGCTAGGACTATTGGTTAACATTCATGGGGCTGAGTATTGTTGAATTAAAACACTTTGAAGAGTTAGAACTGTGTTAAGGCTTGCCTCAGACTTTGAAACTTGAAGACAAAACAGAACCAGTATTATGCTCCACATTAAGTCTTGTATGATTCAGTAAGTGCTTCATTTTTCTTCCTTATTCCTGGAAATTATAAAGGACTCAAAGAACCTCAAAGCCCACTTCCAAATCTAAAGCATGACAACATGAGATAGCTTAGCATGCATTACTGTTTCTTGAACCAATCGTACAGAAAATGCCAGAGACTAAGATGCCAAGTACCTCTTAAGAGCCAAGATTCCACCAATCCTTCCTCTGAACATGACTGTTATGCTTTGTTAGAACAGACTTCTGCTCCTGGATTACATTCATGAATTGTGCAATAATGGGGATATATTTTAAGAAATGCCATTAGGTGATTTCATTGTTGTGCAAACATCATAGAAATTACTTACAGGAACCTAGATAGTAGAGCCTACTGTAAACCTAGGCTATATGGTATAGCTCATTGCTCCTAATATACAAGCTTGAACAATGTGTTAGTGTATTGAATACGATAGTAAATTTTAACACAATGTATTTGTTTCCCTAAACACATTTAGACATAGAAAAGACATCGTAAAGAATACAGTATTACAAACTTATGGGACCACCATCATATATGTGGTCCATCGTTGTTAGGTGTCGCATATCAATATTTTTGTTCCTGACACCTTCTGTTTAAACTCAATAAGTTTGGTAACTATGAAAAAAAAAGTGTGAGAGTTCTCTTTTCTGTATTTCATCTGACCAGAGTCAATAAAAATACTAAAATTAAATAGTAATAAAAATAACAATATTTACAGTGGGTATATCTAATTTACACATTTTCAAGCCAAAATTGTCTTTGTGTATCTGGCATGGAGAAAGTTAATATGCATAATTCCCACAATATAACATCAGATTTGTTTCTATATACAGGCCAATTATATATCAGTAAGTGTACTTTTTCAGATCAACTTATAAATAATTACAGACATTTGCTGACAATGCTTTTGTTTGGATGTTATCTGTTTTGCTTAAACTTTACTTTCAAAATGACTGTTTCAGTTTATAAGAATAATTTGGTTAAGATTGGCTTAATGGGATTTAACTTTTATAATTATTTGCGATGAATACCACTATCTTACAGTGAAATAATTATGCTTTTTCACAATCTCTTAAAAGTAGAGATTAGAATTACATTCTGCAGGTTATAAAATTCACAGCCATAATATTTTCAGGACTATAATTCTTCTTACAATAGTTAAATGTTTGTCCCTGGATTACTCACTGTAAAGTATTAGTGAACCAGAACACGTTTCATATGATTATAAGTGTGGTTTAGAAAAATTCTTTAAAAAGTTCATATATGGTATTTTATTCTGTGGTTTATAATATTTTGTATATTTTCTTCCATCAAATTGAAGTTTTTACCATATGAACACATCTCAACTGCAACAAGGGACTTTAAAATCCTTGGCTCCTCTTGGTGAACTGTGCACTCACAGTTTTTTTTTCTCACAACTAAATCTCCCTATAGAACTATTCACAAGTTATCTGTAACATAAATCCAAGACATAATTCAAGTGCCGCATAGTCCAAGCTAAATATCTGTGTGTAAACCTCTTACCAGAGGATTTTCAAAAATATATCAAAAAGTGAAGCTAAATGTTGGAAGCGAATGTAAGAAAACTACATATCAAAAACATCAAATCCGAATCCATGTCTCATTGCTCATACCCCTCCTCTTAACATCCTGAGAAAACTCTCCTTCCACATGCTGAGCCACCATTTAACATATCTTGATGTTAAATAGAGAAGCTGTTAAACTGAAAGCAGCATATTACCATTTGTCAACTTTCTAGAAAATGTGAAGTTGTGTACAGATCTTTTCCTCCAGAACAAAAATAGTTTTATTACAAATATGTGCTCTAAACTTTGAGTGGCATGTACACCAAGTCTATTCCCAACGCCTTCTGAAAATTAGATCAAAGCCTAATCTATGTTTTAGTTTGGAATGCACTAAATTATCGCCTATTTGTAATTAGTGTTTTTAATCCATTCAAACTTTTACTTATTGATGTTTACTAGCATGATGACTTTTTGATGTATCAATTTAGCTAATCAATATCCCCAGTTGATCAAACACAAAGTGGGTGTTATTGTAAAGGTATTATGGAGACATAATTAAAGTCCCTAATAGTTGACTTTAAGGGGAATTTTCCTAAATGATTTGGGTGGATCTTAGTAAATTCTTTCAAAGGAATTTGAAAGCAAGACTGAGGTTTCCTCAAGGGAGGATAAGACATTTCATCTGTGGACAACAGCTTCAGCCCATGAACATGGGTTCAAGCCTGTTCATAATTTTATCTAAGTGCCCTGACTTTCTTAGTCAGTTCATACAATTATGTAAGGCAATTCTTTGTAATATATATGTCTTGTTATCTACCTATCCATTTATCTATCTATCACTATTTAATAATGGTTACTTTTATGCATCTACTTGGCTAAGTTATAGTACTCACTAAACTAGGTATGGCTACGAATGTATTTTGTAGGTGTGGTTAATAGCTACAATAAGTTAAGTTTAAGTATTTTACCTCAATAATGAGAGTATGCCTCATGAAATCAGTTGAAGGCCTTAAGAGCAAAACCTAAGGTTTCCTAGAAGAGAAGAGGTGGAGAAGAAGGAGAAGGACTAGGAGAAGAAAAAAAAGGGAAAGAAGATGAAATATCATATTAGTTGTATTTCTCTGGAGAACCCTGATTACACAATACACACACACACACACACACACACACACACACACACACACACAAATTACTGGTTTCGCTTCTTTGGTTGAATCCTAACTAATACCAATAGGTACAAGACATTGTACTAGATTCTCTGGGAGATACAGACATAGACAGGGAGTTCACCATCTAGTGGAAAAGGTTAGGCCAGGAGAAATAATGAATATGCAACAGGAAATATACTTGTTGACTTTGGTTTGGCAAATAATTTATGCCTAATTCCCTAAAAGCAATGGCAACAAAAACATTTGACAAGTGAGATCTAATTAAAGAGCTTCTGCACAGAAAAAGAAACTACCAACAGAGTAAAGAGACAGTATACAGATTGGTAAAACATATTCACAAACTATGCAACTGACAAAGGTCTGATATCCAGAATCTACAAGGAACATAAACGAATCAACATACAAAAAAACAAAACATGTGATTATAAAATGGGTGAAGGGCATGAACAAACACTTCTCAAAAGAAGACATACACATGCATCCAACAAACATATGAAAATTGCTCTGCATCACTAACCATCAGATAAATGCAAATCAAAACAATGAGATACAATCTCATACTAATTAGATCGTTGCTGGTGATTATTAGAAAGCTAAACAACAACAGATGCTGGCAAGGCTGCAGAGAAAATGGAATGCTATTTATGGGAAAGCAAACTAGTTCACCCACTGTGAAAAGCAGTTTGGAGATTTCTCAAAGAACTTAAAATATAACTATCATTTAACCTAGCAATGTCATTACTAGATATGTATCAAAAGGAAAATAATTTATTCTATCAAAAAGACAAATGTACCATATGTTCATTGTAGCACTATTCACAATAGCAAATACATGGAAGTGCTCATCAAGAGTGGACTGGATAAAGAAATGAGCTGTATATACGCTATTGAATACTACGCAGTCATAAAAAAGAAGGAAATCATACCCTTTGGAGCAACATCTTATGTGACCTAAAAAAAGAACAGAAAAGTGAAGACTCCATGTTCCCACTTACCAGCAGGAGCTAAACAGTAAACACACATGAACAAAAAGATGGGAAGAATAAACACTGGGGATCACTAGATAAAGAAGGGAGGGAGTGGAATATGGGCTGAAGAGCCACCTGTTAGGTACTATGCTTACAGCCTCCATAAGGGAATTGCTTGCATCTCAAGCTTCAGCATCACACAAACTACCCATGTAGCAAATCTGCATGTGTACCCTTTAATCTGTAATAAAATTGGAATTTTTTAAAAAGTGACAGTAAATGTATATGAGAGATAAAGATAAAGTGATTTGGAAGTTTACAGAAGGATGTTACAGATAAGCTAGAAAAAGCCAAGATAGACAAAACCTAATGACTTGTCATTTACTTCTGATTTTGTTTACTTATTAGTAAAAGTCACAGTTTCATTCCAGTTCTGGATTAGTCAGTGTTCTTCAGTGACAGAACTAGTAAGTTATACATAGATACATAGAAAGAGATTTATTAAGAGGGATTGTTTCATGTGATTATGTTAAACCAGCTATCTGGACATCTATTAGCCATACCAAGGTGACAGATAAAGTTTAGTATCACATATTCTAAACTTATACAAAGTATATGATTCTTATTTTAAAATCTTTTCACTGTGTATGCTTTAAAAGTTGACTGTGATTACTGGTATCTATCTATCTATCTATCTATCTATCTATAAGATACAGATAGATGATTGAGGATAGATTATTCAGGATTTAATTAGTATGCCTTTTATTATGTTCAATTCATGGTACAGTTTAGTCCAATACTTGGCTTAGAAATCTATTGTCAAAAGAGCACTATATACATTCCAACATTTTGTCATTATCTAGACACAATTCAGTGGGAGAAGAATGATGATTAGAATGTCCTTAAGGGAAGGGATATTCCTTTAATTTTTTACCATGCCACATGCAACTTATGTGCAAAGAGACCCATAATAAACACAAGTAAAATGTGTCTGTGGCAATTACTCTTCATTCCTAGGTTGAATAAACATCTTGCATTAGCTCAGACTTCATATTGCCAATATGATAGTCAATCTTATTTGGTGGAACAATTCAAAATGTCATGATAATTAAATAAAATTATAACCTGCCGACTATTCCCCATTTGTTTTTGCCTTTAGTACATTCAGCTCTCTGTCTTATGATTTATCTGTTCTTATTTCCTTTCATTTTCACTTTAAATCCAGAGAGTTGAAAAAGCAAGCTTTTTTAAACTGATACAGCAAAGAGATCTAAGCTCCGCTTAACCATAAATCTCACAAGTTTTTTTAAAATGAGAAAAGTATTAAATTAATTTGATCAGAGAACACTGTCCACCTGGTCAAAAATTTAATACCAGTTTTCTAGATAAACAAACAAAATTAGGATTTTAGCTAGGAAAGAAAAAGAGCTCTCCTTAGGTGGCCTGAGTGTAGGGTTAATGTTGGCTTTCTTGGTGTGAAAGGCCATATGGCAATAACACAGCATATACACATAATAACTTTAGGTTGATTAAATTGCACAAAATATCTCCCTTTTAAAATTTGTTCAGATGCATTTTAAAGTATATTATGCTACCTCCCTGATGAAATAAATAAGAGGCTCCAAGTGCAGTGCTATACAAAGTTCTCTTCTACCCTCTGCAAGGTTCTATCTGCAGGAAGCATTGTTCTTCAGAAGCACATATTGTGACTAATTTTTAATAAGAATTCTACAAGTTAATATCCCTGGAATATTGCTGAGAGAAGCAATGCATTCCTTCATTAAAATTCAAGTTCCTTCCATAACAAAATATATAATTATCATATTCATTTGTAGAATGGAAGGTGAGAGTCTGCAAAGTTGGCTCCAAGTATGGTATTCAAGGGAAAAAAATTAAATTAAGCAAATAAATCAACACAACCTGATTTAGATGTTGAAGAGCTTGGAATTGACAAGTATAGGAGAAGATTTAGCTGTTTTCTAATAAATTCCACTTAAACTATTTAATTGAAATGAGACAAGTCAATGAATTAATAGTTTAATTGCATTACTATGAAGCATAATAACATTATTTTATCAAAAATCAACAAAAAAAAAAAGAGTAGAGACCAATATTCACTACTGTTAGTAATTAACATTATCTCTGAATTCCATGGTTGCAAAATTCAGGAAATGTGGATTTATTGCTCTTCAATTAAAGACTCACTTTCAACACAATTCAATTAATATGATAAGCATCTAATTTCTACAACAGAAACAAAAACACAGTTACGAAGAAATGCTACCTTATAAAGTACAAAAAAGATAAGGTAAAAAGTATTTCAAACTGTGAGAATTATCCTGTAGTAAAAAACAAGGAAGAGTATCCCTACGCAAATCCCATCCCCAAGTTTGTCCAATAATGATACTTTAACATGAATATTTCTCTCAATATTATTTCAGGTAATGAAACAATTTACCTATATAGACTGAACCTTAAGCTCATTTGAATTCTAAGAAAAGCCTGTACTCATAAAGTTTTAATATACCAACCCAAATAATACACACCCAAGGCTGAAACACCACCTGAGGGAAATGACTTGTGAAATTTAAATCACCATCAGTTCACTGAGAGAAAAATGGTGAAATCTATTGTTTGACCTTTTGCAGATAAAACGGCTAAATATTATATTGTTATGGAGCCATTCAGAGTGTTTTACCTTACAAGAAACATGGTTAAGAGTTACACAATTTTCAATCCAAAGCAAAAAAAAAAATAAATAAAGAACAAAACATAGAACAGCATGTACAGCAAATTGCAATTATGTAAAAATGTGTGTGTCCAAGTGGATAATAAGGTTAAGAAAAGGATACACAAGGAGAAAATAGCTGCTCCATTAGGATTTCTGTTATTGAAAATTCCACTAATATTGTTGATATATCAACTTTCTCACTAAAATCGAATAAAAAGAAAGTTCAAACAGAAAACCAATGTAGCCAACACAAAATCTAGCTCATGTATTAGTAAAATTTTTATTTGTAGTACTATACTTCAGTAGCACAAAAATGTACTGCATAATGCGTAGGTCAAATTCGATACTTTTCTTGTGATTGGATTTTCCATCCTCCCATCTGAGAATTTCCTCAGAATATCTGAGAAAAGAGAACTAGCAGATAACGTCGCCCATTAAAATAAATTTTAATGATTTAATTTAAAATATTAAAATGGTTCCCTTGAACATCATCTTCAGTGTCTTATTGATCTTTATATTCTTAGTTTAGGTATAGCTCAATAAAATTTGTGAAATTAATGAATAAATGATACTTAGTTATAACTAACTTCAAACGTTTTGGTTACAAATCATTGTACAGTAGCAAATACAAATAAGTTTATCTGAAATTCCAGAATCATCATATAGTCTATTACTGAACATAATATTTAGTAATTTTTATAGAATTAGGCTCCTGAATCAGAAGCCTTGGGTGATTTATTTTATTTTCCAAATATATAGTAAGTATATACAAAAAATATATTTTTATTGTGTCATTTAGGTCAATTGACTTTTCAGGATTCTGACATGAATGAGAAAAGCCAATAATACACATTCTACAAAGAATGTACTCTCAAGGTATTGGGTAATCTAAAACATCATTAGAGCAACACAAGTACTCTCTTTCATGCAGCTCAGTTTAGTTCTTCCATAAGTGCAAGTGTGTACATGAACACATACACACCAACTTTGGGGCTGCAATGTTATTATGAAGTTACCAGAGGCAGTGCATTGGAATAGCTAATAATAACAAGAAAAATAATTTATAAACTTTTTGTCCAAGGTCATTTCCTAGGGTATGAACTAGGTATCTGAGAAGTGATGTACATCAATTTGGCAATTTTTCAAAGAAACCAATTAAGCTGACATCACAGAAATTCATCAGCCTTTAAAAGATAATTTATCCTAACTTGCCTTCTCTAATGTTTATGAAAGCAAAACGTTTCTCACTACCTTGAAAAAAATCAGTGTATTTTTTCAAATGGCAAAAAGTGCATATCATTGTTCTAAGTCAATCTGATACACAAGATTGAATTTTTACAGCATATCTAGTGCATATAACGAGTTCATTTCATATAACTGAAGACTAAAATTTAGGAAATTCCCTGCATGAAACGTATTAGGTGACTCCTTTTTTTTTTTTTTTTTTTTTTTGAGACAGAGTCTCACTCCATCACTAGGCGCTAGGCTGGAGTGCAGTGGTGTGACCTCGGCTCACTGCAACCTCCGCTTCCCGGGTTCAAGCAATTCTCCTGCCTCAGCCTCCTGAGTAGCTGGGACTACAGGTGTGTACCCAGATAATTTTTTTGTATTTTTAGTAGAGACAGGGTTTCACCATGTTGGCCAGGATGGTCTCGATCTCTTGACCTCGTGATCCGCCCACCTCGGCCTCCCAAAGTGCTGGGATTACAGGCGCCCAGCCTAGGTGACTCCTTACATAGAAAAGAGAAATTTCCATGCTAGTCCTATTAGATATTATATATAGACAAAAGAAAAATATACGCGAGGGGTAAAGTTGAATTATTTAAAATGTGGAGGCACCCTGAACCACACTGGTATTGCTAGCAAAGACAAGGCAGGTTATTCTATCTGTCTTTACCCTTTGATTGCAACAGGATTCTGCTACATCTTTACATGGGGTGCTAGCAGGGCCAGCATTTCCTGGCCACCTCTCTGAAGCTGAGGAAGATCAAAGCCCTGTATCTCCCAGACCTCCATCCAGCAGCAAAAGGCAGCCAAAAATCTCATGTATCTAGCACTATCCCTAAGTGGCAGAAGACAACCCAGGCCTGTTACCTCCCAGCCTACGACTGTACAGTAGAAGATAAGCAGGCTTGTTGTCTCCTGTCTCCAAATCCAGATGCAGAGGGTGACTCAGAAACAACATTTATCAACCTTATATTCAGTGGTAGAATATGGCTCAGGCAGGTACTTTCATACTCCAGCAGCACTAGTAGAGACTGACCAGGAAGTTTGCTGGCACCAGGTACCTCAAAAACCAGGCTAGGGGAAATGTTCCTTGTCCCACAGACCAATGTTATCCATTCTTTTAGTGGCACCAAGAGGCTTAAGGAGTTTCTTCTGCTCAAATGTACATAAATAGCAGGGATGGAAGCATCATAAATACATTTCAACTAGCTATTATATATTCTTCCAAAACAGATGTAAAAGTATATATAAAATCTCAGCAAAGAAACAGAAAGTATAGAAATAACCAAATGAAAATTATAACTGAAAAGAACAAAAAATAAAATAGAAAACTTTCTGGATGGGTTCAGTCATAGAATGGAGAAGACAGAGAAAAGAATCACTGAACTTTAGGACAGATCAGTAGAATGCACACTATTTAAAAAAGATAAAATAGACCAGGCATGGTGGCTCATGCCTGTAATCCCAGCACTTTTGGAGGCTAAGGCAGGCAGATCACAAGGTCAGGAATTTGAGACCAGCCTGGCCAATATAGTGAAGTTCCATCTCTACTAAAAATACAAAAATTACCCAGGTGTGTTGGCATGTGCCTGTAATCCCAGCTACTTGGGAGGCTGAGGTAGAACTGCTTGAACTCGGGAGGCAGAGGTTGCAGTGAGCCGCGATCACACCACTACACTCCAGCCTGGGCAATGGAGCAAGACTTTGTCTCAAGAAAAAAAAAAATCAAAAAAGATTTTTAAAAGTAGAGAGAAAATAGACTAATAAGAAATCAACAAGCCTTCAGAGATCTATGAGACAATAAAATTCTAACATTTGTACCATTGGGGTTTACAAAGGAAATAAAAGAGAATATAACTGAGAAAAATATTGAAGGAATAATTATTCAAAGTTCTGCAAATTGATAAAAGACATAAACTGACATATTCAAGAAGTAGAGTGAGCCCCAAACATAACAGACATATGAAAAGACACAGAATTAACTTCTAAAAACTAAAGATAAAACAATAAAAAATTTGAGAGTAGCAAGAGAGAAACGACATATTACTTATAGAGAAACAACAACTTGAGTGAGAGTAGTTTTCTCATCTGAAATTATGGGGGCCAAAACGAAATGGCAGATAAGTTATCAACTGCTGAAAGAAAGTAACTGTCAACTGCAAATGCTATATGCAGTAAAACTACCTTTTAGATACTAAGGAAAAAAAATCCTCATTTTAAGAAAAACTAAGAAAATTTGTTGCTAGCAGACCTACACTTAAAAAATCACTAAACAAAGTTATCCAAAGAGATAGTAAATGAAACAGGAGGCTTGAAATTTCAGAAAGGATATGAAAAGCAAAGAAATGGAAAAAAAGTTTAAAAAATACAATAGGTTGTCCTTATTTTAATGAGTTTCTTCAAATATATTTGATGGTTGATGTAAGATTTATAACACTATCATCCGAGGTAATCAATCTAAATATAAGAAACACAATACAATTACACTTAAAAAATGGTAAGGTAAAGAGACATAAATGGAAGTAAGGTTTCTACTCTTCACTCAAAGTGGTAAAACATCACTATCAAAAGACTGTGATAAATTATATTTACATATTTTAATACCTGTAGAAACCATGAAGGAAAATATACAAAGTGATATATTAGAAATGCTACAAATTAATCAGTATGAAATTTCAAAAATTGATTCAAATAACCCATAGCAAAAGAAAATAATAAGAGAAACAAGAAACAGAGGCAAGAAATAGTAAGTAAATAATAAAATGGTAGACTTATTCCATAACATATCAGTAATTAATGTAAATGTAAAAGGTATAAAAATAAAAAATAAATGACTGAGAAGATAAAAAACAGAACCTAAGTATGGGCTATCTATAAAAAATTCACTTTAAACAAATAAGTTGAGTGTAAAAGGAAAGAAAACATATATCATCAGATATTAAACCAAAAATATGTGAGTGACTATATTAGTATTAGAAAAAGTATATAACAAAATGTAGCTAGGAATGAGGAGACATTACACAATGGTAAAACAATAAATCTATCAAGAATACACAAAGATCCAAACTGCATGCATCAGACAATAGAGCTACAAAATATGTGAAGCAAATACTGATATAAACATACAGAGAAGTAGAAAAACATGTAATTATACTTAGAAACATGAACACCTTGCTTTCACCAATTGGTAGAACTATTAGGAAGAAAATTAGCAAAAATAGAAAACTAAAAAGCATTATCAACCAGGAGGACCTATTTACCATTTAGAGAACATTGTCATAATAGAGTAGCATAGAAATTCTTTCCAAGCACCTACTGAACATTTACCAAAGCATGCAACAGTCTGAGTCATGAAACAAACCACAATTAAATTCTAATAATTTAAATTATATAGAATATATTTCTCTGAGTACAGTGGAATCAAACTAGAAAGCAATGACAGAAAATGGAAAAATCTCCAAACATTTAAAAATTAAACAACACACTTTTTATTTTACTTATTGATTTTTTTGAGACAGAATCTCGCTCTTGTTGCCCAGGCTGGAGTACAATGTGTAGTCTTGGCTCACTGCAACCTCTGGCTCCCGGGTTCAAGCAATTTTTCTGCCTCAGCCTCCCGAGTAGCTGGGATTACAGGCATACACCACCACGCCCGACTAATTTTTATATTTTTAGTAGAGACAGCATTTCACTATGTTGGTCAGGCTGGTTTTGAACTCCTGACCTTAAGTGATCTGTCCCCCTCAGCCTCCCAAAGTGCTAGGATGACAGGCGTGAGCCACCGTGCCCACCCTAAACAACACTTCTTAGTAAACGTCAAACAGATAATTTTAAACTGAATTTTTTATACAGAATTTAGTAAAAATAAAAATACAACATATCAAAATTTGTAGTACAGATAAATAGTGTTAAAAGATAAATTTATAGCACTCAATGGAGATATTTTAAAAAAGGTAAATGACATTACCAAGATGACAGAGAAGATAACCCAGTCATATGTCCCTACAACAACAAGAATTCTGCACCTATCCACAGTTAAAGTTGCTCTACAGGATCCTCTGTATTCATGCAGGAATTTGTGAAACCTAGTTGGAGGCCAAAATTGATTAAAGACTTAAATGTAAGATGTGAAACTGAAACCAGAAGAGAACACTGAGGAAATACTACAGGAAATTCGTTTGGGCAAAGATTTTTGGGGGTATGACCTCAAAAGCAAAAATAGATGAATGGGATTACATCAAACTAAAAAGCTTTCACACAGCAAATGAAATGAATAACAAAGTGAGGTGAAAGCTTACAGAATGGGAGAAAATATTTGCAAATTATCTATCAGACATGGGATTAATGTCCATAATATGTAAGGAGCTCAAACAACTCAAAGTGAAAAAAGACTAATTTGATTAAAAATTGACAAAAGACCTGAATAGACATGCATCTAAAGAAGACATACAAATGACCAACTGGTATATGAAAAAATGCTCACCATATGAATCATCAGAGAAATGCAAATCAAAACCACGATGAGATACTGTCTCATTCTAGTAAGAATGTCTATTATCAAAAAGACAAAAGAAAATGCTTGTGAGGGTGTGCAAAAAGGGAACACTCGTACAATGTGGTTGGGAGTATAAATAGTATAGCCACTGTGGAAAACGATATGCAGGTTCCTCAGAAACTAAACATAGAACTACCAGGTAATCCAGCAATCCCAGTGTTCAGTATACAGTCAAAAAAATTAAAGCAGATTGTTGAAGAGATATCTGTGCTCCCATGTTTATTATAGCACTATTTACAATAGCTAAGATCTGGAATAAACCTACATGTCCATTAATGAGTGAATGGATATTAGAATATGGGCTATATATACACAATAGAATATTATTCAGCCATAAAAAGAATGGCATCCTGTCACGTGCAGCAACATGAATGTAACTGGAAGACATTATGCAAGTGAAATAAGTCAGGCACAAAAAGATAAATATCACATGTTCTCACTCATATGTGAGAATTATAAAAGTGTATCTCATGGGCATAGAGAGTAGAATGGCGATTAAATGAGGCTGGGAAGGAAAGGGGAAAGGCACGAGTGAAGAGAAGTTGTGTAATATGTGCAGAAATACAGCTAGGCAGAAATAATAAGTTCTAATATTCAATAGTAGAGAAACTATAGTTAATGATAATTTATTCCACAATTCAAAATAGGTACAAGAGAAGAATTATAATTTTTCAACACAAAAATAAGTGTTTGAGCTAATGGTTACTTCAATTACTCTGATTTGATCATTACATATTATATACATATATCAAAATATCGAAAATATCATACCTGCCCCCCAAAATATGTGTAACTATGATACATCAATTAAAAAAATGCTGAAAAAGCAGAGAGGAGGGGTATCAAATCAGTATAGTCTTTTCTTTTTGAAATTTATCCTTTTTTATTTTTGTTGGTACATAAGAGGTGTATATATTTATGGGGTACATGAGATGTTTTAATACAGGCATACAATTTGAAAGAAGCACAATGTTGGTAATGGGGTATCCATCCCTAAAGTATTTATCCTTTGAGTTACAAATTATACTCTTTAAATTATTTTACAATGTACAATTATTATTGACTATATTCACCTTGTTGTGCTATCAAATAGGTGTTATTCATTCTATTTTTTTGTACCCATTAACTATTCTCACCTTAACCCCAGCCCCCGCTATCCCCCTTCCCAGCATCTGTAACCATTCTTCTACTCTCTATATTCATGAGTTTAATTGTTCGATTTTTAGATCCCACAAATAAATGAGAACATGCAATGTTTGTCTTTCTGTATCTGGCTTATTTCACTTAACGGAATAATCTCCAGTTCCTTCCATATTGTTGCAATAGGCTGGATCTCATTGTTTTCATGGTTTAATAGTACTCCATTGTGCATATGTGCCACATTTTCTTTATTTGTTCATCTGTTGATGGACACTTAGATTGCTTCCAATTCTTAGCTATTTTAAACAGTGCTGCAATAAACATAGGAGTGCAGGTATCTCTACTATATACTGATTTTCTTTCGTATGGGTATATACCCAGCAGTGAGATAGCTGGATGATACGGTAGCTCAATTTTTAGTTTTTTAGGAACCTCTAAATTGGTCTCCTGAGGGTTGTCCTAATTTACATTCCCACCAACAGTGTACAAGTATTCCCATTTCTTTACATCTTCACCAGGATTTGTTATTGTCTGTCTTTTGGATATAAACCATTTTAACTGGGGTGAGATAATATCTCATTGTTGTTTTGATTTGCATTTCTCTGATGACCAATAATGCTGAGCTTTTCATATGATTGTCATTTGTATGTCTTCTTTTAAGAAATGTCTATTCAAATCAATATGCTTAGTTCTTTCCTAAAAATTACTAGAAAAAAGAAAAGTAACATAATTCAAAGCAAGAAGAAATAAGGAAATAATAAATATAAGATTATAAATTAGTAAAATTGAAACAAAAATGGAGGAAGTCAAGACAACAAAAGTTAAATCTTCAGAAACTTCAGTAAATATGATAAGCAAAAAGAGAGATGACACAAATAATCAACATCATGAATGAAACAGGCCATACTACTATATAACCTGCCACTATTCAAAGGAAAAATACCAACAATGTTACATTCATAAATTTGATATTATAGATGAAATTGACCAAAGGCTCAAAAACTACCCAAAAACTCAACCAACATGACGTAGATGATCAGAATAGCTCTATAACAATTAACAAAATTGAATGCAGAATTTTTTAATTTTAATTTTTAATTTATTTATTTGTTTTGTTTGTTATTATACTTTAAGTTCTGAGGTACATGTGCAGAACGTGCAGGTTTGTTACATAGGTATACACGTGCCATAGTGGTTTGCTGTATCTATCACTCCGTCATTAGGTATTTCTCCTAATGTTATCCCTGAACCTATCCCCCCCACCCCCTGCTATCCCTCCCCTTGCTCCCCACCCCACGACAGGCCTAGGTAATTCAGAATTTAAAATTACCTGAAAACAAACTCTTCAGTCTCTAGTGGCTTCATTGCAAAATTTTACAATACAGGTAAAGAAGAATTAATACCAATTATACATAATCTCCCTTTTCCAGAATACAGACAAGGAAGAAACTCTACCAAACTAATTTATGAGGTCAGTATTAATCCAACCAAAACCAGATAAAAACAGGTATTTTTTTAAAAAATATATAAACTAATATCTCTTACATGTAAAAATCTCAGTTAAATCAAGCCTAATCCCACAATGTATAAATTGAATTACACACCAAGATCAAGCAAGTACAAATTATTCTAAGAATGCAAGTCAGGTCCAATGATCCAAGATCAGATAATATAATTCACCATACCAAAAGCTAAACTAAAATCATATGCTTATATCCATTGACACACAGCCTATGATAAATTCCAACACCTATTCATGATATGCATTCTCAGAAACCTGGGAATAAAAGCAAACTTTATCAATTTCATAGAGCATCTACAAAAAACTGGAGCTATCATCATACTTAAAGGTGAAATACAATGTTTTCCCCCTAGGATTCAGAACAAGGCAAGGGTATCTGTTCTTTTACTCTCACTCATAATAGCACTGGAAATTCTAGTCAGCAGAATAAGGCAAGAAAAAGAAACTAAATATATATGGATTGTAAGAGAAAAAGTAAAACTATCTCTATTTTCAGATGACTTGATCATCTGCAAAGAAAATCCCAATGAATATATTTAAGTAAAATCTGCCTCGAACAAATCAATGAGTTCATCAAGGTCATAGAATACAAGATCAATACTCAAAAATCAATAACTTTTTGTATACTAAAAACGAATATGTGGAAATCATAATCAAACAAAGTATCATTTATAATTGCTTTAAAAAGTGAAAATCTTATGTATAAACTTAGCAAAATGTACAGAATCTATAATTAGAAATATTTATCATGTTCATGACTTGTAAGACTCAATACAGTGAAGATGTTAATTCTCCGTAAACTGATCTATACATTTAACAAAATCTCTTCCTATAAAAATTCCAGTAATTATTTTTGTATGGACAAGGTTATTCTAAAATTTATATGGAAATGTGAATAACTTTAACTATTTAAAACAATTTTTAAAAAATGAAGTGGGAGGAAGCATTATTCCCAATTCTAAGGCTTACATAGCTAAAGTAAGCAAGAGTGCAGTATTGGTGACAGGATGGACACACGGATTAATGTAACAGTATAGAGAACCCAGAAATAGATCCACATAAATATCTTCAATGTATTTTTCACAAAGGTACATCAACAATTCAATGCAGGAAGAAAATAATTTTCAACAGATTGTGCTGGAGCATTTGGACATCCATAGGTCAAGAAAGTAAACTTCTACCTAAACCTTAAACCTTATATCTTATTTTTTTATTATTTTATTTTTTTGTTATTTATTATTATTTTTTGTATTTTTATTTTACATAGAGAGAGGGTTTCACCATGTTGGACAGGCTGGTCTCAAACTCCTGACCTATGGTGATCCACCCACGTTGGCCTCCCGAAGTGCTGGGACTATAGACATGAGCCACCATGCCCGGCCATATCTTATTTTTCAAAAAATAAAATGAATCATGGAAATTAATATAAAAACATGAACTCATAAAACATTTTTTAAAATGGAGAAAAATCTTCAGGATTTAGAACTAGGCAAAGAGTTGTTAGACTTCAAACCAAAAGCATGGTCCATAAAAGGAAAACTGAAAAATTTTAGACTTCATAAAACTAATATTGAAAATGTACTCGAAAAGTTCTTGTGAAAAGGATGAAAAGAGAAGCTACTGACTGGAAAAAAAAAGTGCAACCTTCATTTCTGACAAAACACTGCTACTTACAATATATCAAGAATTCTCAAGGGAGGCAGAGCATGATGGCAAAGGAGAAGGCTCCACCAATCATTTCCAGTGATAGAAAACCAACTTAACAACTATCTATACAGAAAAAAAAAACCAATAAGAACCAAAAATCAGGTGAACATTCACAGTACACTTGGTTTTAACTTTATATTGTTGAAAGAGGCCCTGAAAAGATAGAAAAAGCAGTCCTGAATCAAACCACCCCTTCTGCACCTACCAGCGGACACAGTATGATGTGGAGAGCATCTCTGGGTGCCGGGGGATGGAGAGCATAGTAGTTATGAGGAATTGAACTTAGCATTGTCCTTTAAAGCAGAAAGAAAAACTGAACCAAATTCAGTTAATGTCTGCCCAAGAAGGGAGCATTTAAACAAGCCCTAACAAGAAGGAAATTGCCTATCACAGTGGTCTGAACTTGAGTTTCCATAAACCTCACCACCTAGGGTGAAAATGCATTGTGTCTCTAAGTAAACTTAAAAGGCAACCTACACCATAAAGACCATGACTCTTAGATGAGTCCTAGAGCTAGGACCACAGACACTGGACTAGGGTGGGGTATGCAACCTACTGAGACACCGGATGAGGCAGTTAAGGGAGTGCTGGCATCACTTCTCCCTTAACCCCAGTATACACAGCTTGTGGCTCCAGAAAAGACCCCTTCCTTCTGCCTCAGGAGAGGAGAGGGAAGAGTGGTGATGACTTTGTCTTGCATTGTGGACACCAGCTCAACCACAGCAACATAGGGCACTGGTCAGAGTGGTGAGGCCACCATTCCAGCCCCTAGCCCCCAGATGACATTTTTAGAAACATGCTGGGCCAGAGGTGTAGCTGATGCCTAGCAGGGAAGCACCTGGTTTTGGCAGCATTCATCACCTGCTAACTGACGAGCACTTGGAACCAAAACAACTAGCAGTGATTCACAGATACTACATTAAGGAGCTTGGATGAGCCTCTGAGGTTTATTGGCTTCTGGTATCAGCATGGCCAGATTGGGGCAGAATACCAGCTGGGTCCTTGGGGGTCCCTGATTCCAGGACTTGACCCTTGGATGACACTTCTGGACCTGCCCTGGGGCAGCGAGGAGCCACTGCACTGAAGTTTGAGTCCCAGGTCCGGCAGCATTCACCACAACCTGACTTAAGAGCCATTGGGCCTTAAGGGAACATCAGCAGTAGTCTGGAAGTACTCCTCATGGTCTGTGGTGGTAATGGCTACAGGTTGAGGCTCCTCTGCCTTTGGAAAGTAGAGAAAATAATGGGAAGGACTGCATCTTGTGGTTTGAGTGCTGGCTCAGACGCAGTAAAATAGAACACCAAGTAGACTTTTAAGATTTTTGACTCAAGACCTTGACTCCAGGATGGCACTTCTGGACCACCTGGGGAATGGGGGAACATCACCACCCTGAAAGGAAAGACACAGGCTTGACTGGCTTTTCCACCTGCTGATTGTAGGCCTAGGGCTTTGAGTGAATATAGGCAGTAGACAAAGAGTGGTCATAGCAGGCCTTGGGTGAGACCCGGTGCTGTGCTGGCTTCAGGTCTGACCCAGTACAGTCATAGTAGTAGTGGTCACAGGAGTGTTTGTGTCACTCTGCCCCCAGCTTTAGGTGGCTAAGAACAGAGAGACAGATTCTGTATATTTGACAGAAACTAAAGGAAGAGAACAAGATCTCCGCCTGGTAATCACAAAAATTCTCCTCGATTTTGTCCCAGACCATCAAGGTGGTACCTCTACCAATGTACTAGAATCATTGTATTCCTGTGCTTATGGTGTCCCCTAAAGCAGATGCAGCCTAAATCACAACATCAAAGTTTCTTTAACTATCTAGAAAGCCTTTATAAGAACGAAGGGTATCAACAAGCCCAGACTGAAAAGACTACCATAAATAACTCTTCATTCAATGTCCAGACACTGAAGGACATCTACTAGTATCAACACCATGCAGGAAAACATTGACCTCACCAAATGAACTAAATCAGTCACTAGGGATCAATCCTGCAGAAACAGAGATATGTGACTTTTCCAACAGAAAATTAAAAATAGCTATGTTGAGGAAACTCAAAGAAATGATGCAAGAGGAAACTCAAAGAAATGCAAGAGAACACAGAGAAGTAATAGAACATTCAGAATTATTTCAGACAAACTTTGTATATAAGATTGGAGTAATTTAAAAGAAATAATTTAAATATGCAGTTGGCATACTAAAGAATGCATGAGTTCTTTAATAGCAGAATTGATCAAGCAGAGGAAAGAATTAGTGAGACTGAAGACAGGCTATTTGAAAATACACAGAGGAGACAAAAAAAATGTGTGTTTATATACATGTGCGTGTATATATATGTATGTGTATATTTACACACACATATACATATATACACACATGTGTATATATGTATGTGTGTATGTGTGTGTGTGTGTGTGTGTGTATAAAACAAGCACACCTACAGGATCTAGAAAATAGTCTCTAAAGGGCAAATCTCAGAGGTGTGGCCTTAAAGAGGAGGTAAAGAAAGAGATAAGCGTAGAAAGTTTATTCAAAGTTTTAATAACAGAAAGCTTCAAACCTAGGGAAAGACATCAATATCCAAGTTCAAGAAGGTCATAAAATGCCAAGTAGATTTAACCTAAAGAATATTACCTAAGACATTTAAGAATCAAACTCTCAAAGGTCAATCATAAAGAAAGGATCCTAAAAGCAGCAAGAGAAAAGAAACAAGTAACATACAATGGAGCTCCAATACAACTGGAAACATACTTTTTAGTGGAAACCTTACAGGGCAGGAGAGAATAGCATGATATATTTGAAGTTCTGAATGAAAAACAACAACAACAAAAAGCCATTACCCTAGAATACTGTATTTGCCAAAAACTCTCCTTCAGATATGAAAGAGACATAGTTTCCCAGATGAACAAACTCTGATGGATTTCATAAATGCCAGACATGTCCTAAAAGAAATGCTAAAGAGAGTACTTCAAACAGAAAGAAAAGAATGTTAATGAGCAAAGAGAAATCACCTGAAGGTACAAAACTCAATGGTAGTGTTAAGTAGAAAACACAGATTATTATTGCACTGTAACTGTGGTGTAGAAACTATTCCTATCCTAAATAGAAGTACTAAATGATGAACCAATCAAAAGTAATACCTACAAATTTTTAAGACATAGGCAGTACAATAAGGTATAAATAGAAAAAATTAAAGTCAAAAAGTAGGGGGAAGTTAATATTTAGATTTTTTGTTAGTAGTTTTCATTTTGCTTGTTTCTTTATGCAAACAGTGTTGTTATCAGGTTAAAATAATGAGTTATAGAATAGACACTGATGTGTACATGCAAAGTGATAAAGAGAGACAAAAGTATTCTCTGGATAATTCATGCCAAAACACTTATTTACCACTGGAATCTGGCTTTTCAAGGTTAATATACTGAAAGGATTGAAATGCTTATAGATAATAGTCATTTTAATTTTTGTTTCATTTTACACTTATAGAAAAATCTTAATTATCTTACCTCAGATGACTGAAAGCTTCAAATTTATAGACACTATCTTTCCAAAGCAATACAAGGCATTTTCAGTAAGTGTTTAAGGTATTCTAAACTCCAGAAGTGATTGGATTACGATGAATTGCTAGAGAATGTGCAGCAAGGGAAAGGATGAATGAAACCAATAGTAGAGTTCAAAATTCAGTTTTTAATTGCATTGAAAAATATTGTAGTGTTTGAAGTAATCATAAACAAAAGGAAAAAATATCTTTTAACAGAAGTTTTATTTGGTGATTTAGGAAACTCTACTATCTCTGGAGGAATGCATTTCATTCTCTTTATTTATGCTAATTTCACTTACAGGTATGTTTGCCTTTCTTATGCCAAATAGCATGGCATGTTTTCAGTGTCTTCCCCGCCACTCCCCTCTGCCTCTAAGAATTACACATTAAGAAACAATTTATTATTCTGTGGCAAAAGATACCTAAGCAAAGCAGAAAGTAGCATTTAAGACTATTGCTATGGATGAAAACATGAGGCCAGTAATACTGTCTATTCAGAAGTTTTCTCTGAGTTATCCTTTTCAAGTCCATTAGGCTTTTCATGCTAAGCTGTGACTGGTTTTTCAAATATTGCTCTTGATAATGGCTGTTACACAAAAGTTTTGAACCTGAAATATTATATGAAACAGGATAGAAGGAAACAAAAAAATCTCTACTGGGCATCTCTGCCTGTTCACAGGCAACTCAAAATAAGCACAGCCTATACAGAATTCCATTACTCATACTACCAACATGCTTTTTGTGTTCCCTATTCTGATTAATTGTTCCAAATTTTTTGCAGGTCCTAAATTAGAAATTTTAAATAATTGGTTCTCCGCCATGGCAGTACACTAAAATAATCCAGACAATTTACTTTTAATTAATAGACTTTATAAAGAATAGTTTACATTTATAGAAAAATTGATAGGAAAGTCCAGAACTTTATATATCGTCTCTCCCCCGCAGACAGTTTCTCTCATTATTCATATATTATATTAGAGTGGTACATTTGTTATAATAGATAAACCAATACTGATATGTTATTATTGACTAAAGTCCATAGTCTACATTAGGACTCACTCTTTGTGTTTTATACTCTATCGATTTTGACAAATGTCAAAAACATGTAATGACATGTATCCATCATTACTGTATCATACAGAATAGGTGCACTGACCTCAAAATTCCCTGGCTTTACCCACTCACCCCTCTGTATGTTTCCCAAAACCCCTGGCAACCACTGACCTTTTTACTCTATTCACAAGTTTCCCTTGTTCACATGTCATATAATTGAAATCACAGAGTATGTTCCTTTTTCAAGTTGGCATCTTTCACTTAGCAATACGCTTTTAAGGTTCCTCCATGACTTTTTATGGCTTGATAGATCATTAATTATTTCTCTGAGTAATGATCCATTGTACAGATGAACCACAGTTTATTGATCCAACTATTGAAGGACGTTTTGATTGCTTTCACATTTTGACAGTTATGAAAAAGCTTTTATAAACGTTTTTATGCAAGCTTTTCTGTAGTCATATGTTTTTAACTAACCAAGGAGGGAAACTGCTGAACTGTATGGTAAGAATACGCTTAGTTTTGTTACAACCTGCCAAACTGTCTTCTAAAGTTGCTATAATATTTTGCAGTCCCATCAGCAAAGAATGAGAGTTTCTGTTGCTCCATATCTACACCAGCATTTGTTGTTAATGTTTTGATCTTTAAATATTCTAATAGATGAGTAGTGGTATCTCACTGACATTTCAATTTGCAATTTCTTAAGGACATGATGTTAAGCATTCTTTTCACATGATTATTTGCCATCTACACTTCTTCTTTGATTAAGTGTTTGTAAAGATCTTTTATGCATTTTAATTGGTTTTCTTACTCTTGAAGTTTTATAAGCTTTTTGCTTATTTTGGGTACTAATTTTAATCAGATATTTGTTTTGCAAATATTTTCTTCCAGTCTGTGCTTGTCTGGTTATTTTTATAAGCGTGCCCTTCACAGAATAGTTTTTAATTTTTATGAAGTCTCACTTAGCAATTTTTTCTTTCATGGATCATGCTTTTGGGATTATATCTAAAAGCTCACCACTCAACTCAAGGACTAGGTTTCTTTTTAATGAGGATGTCCAGGTACCACATGAGATGAAATAAATCAGAATCTCTAGTGGTGGTACGTAGGCTATTTCAATTTTTTTTCTGTCTAAATAGGTTTATTTTTATTATTTATTATTTTTTGTTGTACATAGTCAGTGTATATATTTGTGGGATACATACGATATTTTGATGCAGGCATATAATGGGTATTAATCACATGGGAGTAAATGGAACATTTATCACCTCAAGCATTTATCCTTTGTGTTGCAAATAATTCAACTATACTGTTTTACTTATTTTAAAATGTACAATAATTTATTGCTGACGGTAGTCACCCTGTTGTGCTAGATCAAATACTAGATCATATCCATTCTATCTAACTATATATTTGTACCCATTAACCATCTCACTTACCCACTATGATTTTCAGCCTGCTGGTAACCATCATTACACTCTCTATCTCCATGAATTAAACTGTTATGATGTTTACCTACCACAAATAAATGAGAACATGTAAAATTTGTCTTTCTATGCCTGACTTATTTCACTGAATGTAACGTCCTTCTGGTCTATCATATTGTTGCAAATGACAGGATCTCATTCTCCTTTATGGCTGAATACTGTTCCATTATGTAAATATACCACATTTTCTTTATCCATTCATCTGTTAATGGACGCAGAGTTTGCTTCCAAATCTTGTCCATCATGCATAGTGCTGTAATAAACATGGAAGTGCAGATATCTCTTTGATATATTGATTTTCTTTCTTTTGGGTATATACTTAGAAGTGGGATTGCTGGATCATAAGATAGTTCTATTTGTAGTTTTTTGAACAATGTCTAAACTGTTCTCCATAGTATTTGTACTAACTTACATTCCTACCAACAATGTAGGAGGATTCCATTTTCTCCACATCCTAACTAGCACTTGTTATTGATTTTCTTTTGGATAGAAACCATTTTAACTGTGGCAAGATAATATATCATTGTAGTTTTGCTTTGCATTTCTCTGATCATCAGTGATGTTGAGGACCTACCCATGTGTATGTTGTTATTTGAATGTCATCTTTGGAGAAATGTCTATGTTTTGCCCATTTTAAAATCAGATTATCAGAGATTTTTCTATTGAGTTATTAGAGCTCCTTGAATATTCTGACTATTAACACCATGCAAGACAGATAGCTTGCAAATATGTTTCCCCATTCTGTGGGTTTTCACATCACTTTGTTATTTCATTTGCTGTGCAGAGGCTTTTTAATTTGAGGTGACCTCATTGGACCATTTTTGCTTTACTTGTCTGTGCTTACGGAGTATTTCTCAAGCTATCTTTGCCCAGTCCAGTGTCCTGGAGAATTTCCTCACTCTTTCCTTTAAGCAGTTTCATTGTTTGAAGTCTTAGATTTAAGTATTTAATCCATTTTGACTTGATTTTTAATATGACAAAATATAAGGGTCTAGTTTTATTCCTCTGCATATGGATATAGTTTTCCAGACAATTTATAATAGACTGTTCTTTCTACAATCTACGTTCTTGTCACCTTTGTTGAAATTGAGTTCATTATATGTGTGTGGATTTGTTTCTGGTTTCTCTATTCTGTCCCATTGGTGTATGAGGCTGTTTTTACGCCAGTATCATGCCGTTTTGTTTACTATAGCTCCGTAGTATAATTTTAAGTCAGGTAATTCCAGTTTTGTTTCTTTTGCTTATGACAGCTTTGACTATCTGGGGTCTTTTGTGATTTCATATTAATTTTAGAATATTTTTTCTATTTCTGTGAAGAATCTCTTTGGTATTTTGATGTATTGAACCTGTAGATTACTTTTGGGATGGACATTTTAACAATATTGATTCTTTTAATACATGAACATTTAATATCTTTCTTTTTTATTGGTGTCCTCTTTGAATTCTTTCATCCATCTTTCACTTTTTTAAGTTTATTCTTCAATTTTAATTTGATTTGTAGATATTGTAAATGGAATTACTTATTGCTATTTTTTCAGATTGTTCACTTGGCATATATGAATGCTACTGATTTGCTACGCTGATTTTGTGTTGTCAATTTACTGAATTTATCACTTAAAACAGTTTTTTTGTTGAGTATTACACTATTCTAAATATGATACATCATTTGCAAAGAAGGATAACTTGATTTCTTCCTAATTCGGATGCCGTTTATTTTTCTGTTTTTTGATTACAAACTAGCTAGGACTTCCAGTACTATGTTGAATAGCAGTAGTAAAACTGGGCATCCTTGTCTTGCTTTAGACCTTAGAGAAAAGGATTTAACCTTTACTCGGTTCAGGATAATACTACCTGGGGGTCTGTCACATATGACGTTTATTATCTTGAGGTATGTTTATTCTATACTCAGTTTTTTGAGGATTTTTATCATGAAGGGATGTTCAATTTTTATTAAATGCATTTTTTAGCATCAATTGAAATGACTGTACGGTTTTTGTCCTTCATTTTGTTGGTATAATTAATTTACATATGTTGAACCATCCATGCATCCCTGGGATACATCCCATTTGGTCAAGATAAATTGTAATTTCAATTTGCTGTTGAATTCAATTTGCTAGTATCTTGTTGAGGATGTTTTCACCAAGGTTCATCAGGGATATTGGTCTCTATTTTTTTGTCTTTGTCCAGTTCTGATAGCAGGGTAATACTGGATTTGTAGAGTGAATTAGGAAGTATTATCTCCTCCTTTATTTCTCAGAATAGTTTCAGTATTATTTGTACTAGTTTTCTTTTTTTTTTTTTTTTAATATTTGACGAAATTCCGCATGAAGCCATTGATTCCTGGGCTTTTCTTTATTGAGATATTTTTATTACAGCTTTCTATTTGTCACTTTAGGTTTTATATTACTCATGTTTCGATCTTGGTAGTTTTTATGTATCTAGGAATTTATCCGTTTTGTTTAGGTTTTCCTATTTTTGGCAGGTAGCTGCTCATAGTAGCCTCTAATCATCCTTTGAATTTCTGCAGTATTGGTTTTAATATCCCCTTTTCTTTTCTGATTTTATTTACTTGGGTCTTGTCCCTTTTTTTCTTAGTCTGGCTAAAGGTATGCTGATATTATCTTTTCAAAAACCCAGCTTTGTTGAGATTTTGTGTTGTTTTCTGCATTTCAGTTTCATTTATTTCTGCTGATCTTTATTTTTTCTTCTTCCACTAATTTTGTGTTTCACTTGCTGCCGCTTTTCTGTCTCTTTATGGATGTATCATTAGGTTATTTGAAATTTTTCTACTTTTTTGATGTAGGTGCATATTGCTATAAACTTTCCTCTTGATACTGCATTCATTGTATCCCACATAATTTGTATCTTGTGTTTTCACTGATATTTAAGAATTTTTCAATTTTCTTTTTAACTTATTCATGGACCAACCGATAATTTAAGTACATATAGTTCATTTCTATGTGTTTGTAGATTTTCCAAAATTCCTCTTGTTATTGATAGCTAGATTAATTTCTTTGTGGTCAAATAAGTTAGCTGATATAATTTACATTTTTTAAGACTCATTTTGTGGCCTAACCTATGGGCAATCCTTGAGAATAATCCATTTGTTGAGGGAAAATATGTATAATCTATAGCCATAGGATGAAATATTCAGTAATTATCTATTAGATATCTATTTGGTGCATTTGGTCTATAATACCAATTAAGTTCTATGTTTCTTTGTTAAATTTCTCACTGGATGATCTGTCCAATGCTGAAAGTGGGGTGTTGAAATCCTGGCTGTTATTGTGTTAGGGTGCAATTCTGTCATTAGCTCTAATAATGCTTGATTTAAATATCTGGGTGCTCTAGTGTTGGGTGCATACATATTTACAATTGTTATATCCTCTTGCTGCATTGATCCTTTTATCATTATATGATGACATTCTTTGTCTCTTCTTATAATTTTTGTCTTGAAATCTATTTTGTCTCATACAAGTAGAGCTACCCTTGTTTTTTGTTTTTTGTTTTTTTCTCTATGTGCATGGCATATCTTTTTCTATCCCTTTATTTTCAGTCTATGTGTGTCCTTATGGGTGAAATGTGTTTTTTTTATAAGCAACAGATTGTTGGGTTTTGTATTATTTAGCCATTCAGTCACTCTATGCCTATTTAATTGAACAGTTTAGTCAACTTACATTCAATGTTATTATTGAAAAGTAAAAACATACTCTTGTCATTTTATTTGTTTTATGGTTGTTTTGTGGTCTTCTCTTCCTTGTTTCTTTCTTTCCTATCTTCCTTTTAGTAAAGATGATTCTCTCAGGTAATATAATTTGGTTTCTTTTTTTCATTTTTTGTGAATCCATTGTATGTTTTTTAGTTAAAGATTACTATGAAGCTTGCAAAAAATATTAATATTTATTTTTTAAAATGACAACTTAAACCTGATTGTATAAACAAGCAAATAAACTAATAAATAAGCAAAGACAAAACGATTAATATTCTACACTACAACTTGATCCCCCAATTTTTAATGTATTCTTGTTTCTATTTCTATCTTATTATCCCATTTATGTCTTGAAAAGTTTTGTAATTATTTTATATAGTTTCATCTTTTGATTTTTCTACCAAAGATATGAGTTTATACACCACAATTACAGTGTTATACAATTCTATTATTCTATGTTCTCACTATTACCAGTGAATTTTGTATCTTCAGATGATTTCTTCTTATCGCTCATTAATATCCTTTTATTTCACATTGAAGAACTCCCTTTAGCATTTCTTACAGGACAGGTCTGATGTTGATGAAATTCCCCAGCTTTCATTTGTCTGAGAGAGTCACTATTTCTTCTTTATGCTTGAAGGATATTTTTGCTGGATAAATTATTCTAACGAATTGTTATAACAAAAATCCTTCAGCACTTTAAATATGTCATGCCACTCTCTCCTGGACAGTAAAGTTTCTACTGAGAAGCCTGTGGAAAGACATGTCAGAGCTCTTTGGATGCTATTGATTTATTTTCTCTTGATGCCTTTATGATTCTTTCTTTATCCTTGACCTTTGGGAATTTGACTACTAAATGCCTTGAGGTGATCTTTGGGTTAAATCTGCTTAGTGTTCTATAACTTTCTTGTATGTGAATATTGATGTCTTTTATTAGATCTGGGAAGCGTTCCCTCATTATCTCTGAATAAATTTTTTACACTGATCTCTCTCTACCTCCTTTTTAAGGGTAATACCTCTTAGATTTGCCCTTTTGAGGCTATTTTCTAGATACTGTAGGCATGCTTTATTATTTTTTTCATTTTTATGCTGTGACTGTATTTTAAAATAGCCTGTCTTCAAGCTCATTAATTCTTTCTTCTGCTTTATCAATTTTGCTGTTAGGAGACTCTGATATATTATTTAGTATGTCATTTTAATTTTTCAGCTCCAGAATCTCTGTTTAATTCTTTTTAATTATTTCAATCTCTTTGTTAAATCTGATAGGATTCTGAATGTCTTCTTTGTGTTATCTGAAATTTTGTTGAGCTTCCTCAAAACAGCTATTTTGATTTCTTCATCTTAAAAGTCACATATCTCTTTCTCTCTGGGATTATTCCCCTGGTACTTTATTTAGTTCATTTGGTTAAGTCATGTTTTTCTGGATGGTCTTGATGCTTGTTGACATTTGTCAGTGTCTGGGTATTGAAGAGTTAGATACTTATTTCAGTCTTCACAGTCTGAGCTTATTTGTATCCATCCTTCTTGGGAAGGCTTTCCAAATATTCAAAGGGACTTGGGTGTTGTGATCTAAGTCCTTGGTCACTGCTGCTGTATCTGTATTAGGTGGCACCCCAAGCCCAGTAATGCTGTGTCTCTTGCAGACTCATAGAGAGACCACCTAGGTGGTCTTGGTTAAGATCCAGAAGAATTACCTGGATTACTAGGCAGAGACTCTTGTTCTCTTCTCTTACTTTCTCATGAACAAATGGAGTCTGTCTGTTCTGAGCTGCCTGGAACTACAAGAGAGGTGATACAAGAAGCCCTGTGGCCACCACCACTAGGACCGTGTTGGCTCAGACCTGAAGCCAGCACAGCACTGGGTCTTGCCCAAGAACTGTGGTGACCGCTGCCTGGCTACTGCCTATATACACTCCAAGGTCCAAGGGCTCTACAATTAGCAGGTAGAAACTCTAGCCAGGAGTGTGTCCTTCTCCTCAGGGCTGCATATTCCTCCAGCCCTGGAATGGTCCATAGATGTTGTCTGGAGGACAGGGACTGGAGTCAGGGACCTTAGGAATCTACCTGGTGCTCTATTCTGCATCAGCTGAGCTAGTACCCAAGCTGCAAGACAAAGTCTTTCCCACTGTTCCCTTTCTTTTTTGCTTAAGCAAAAGAGACTCTCTCCATGGGCACCACCATACCAGGCCCATGGTGAGTACTGCCTGTCTACTTCCAGTATTTACTCAAAGCCCAGAGGCTCTTCAGTCAGCTTGCGGTGAATGCTGTCAGGCCTGAGTCTCTCCCTTTCAGGAGGTGATCTTTCCTGAGGCCCAAGGCAATTCTAAAAATGTCATCCAGGAGCCAAAGCCAAAAACTGAGACTCCAGGAGCCTGCCAGGTACCCTACCGTACTGTGACCAAGCTGGTATACAAGCTGCAAGACAAATTCCCTTTCACTCTTTCCTCCTTCCCTCAAGTAGAAGGAGTTTCTCCTTGCAGCCACCATAGCTGAGAATATGCTGGGCCACACCTGTGTCCAGTTTGATTCTGACTCTCACCCAAGGCCCATGGCAAGTAGTGCCTAGATAACACTGTTGCTTATTCAGGGCCCAAGGGCTCTTTAGTCAGCAGGCAATGAATCCTGCCTGTACTGAGTCCTTTTCTTCAAGGCTCCAGGTTCCATTCTGGCCCAAACTGTGTCTAAAAATGTCATCTAGGAGCTGGGGCCTGGCATGGGGTCCTCAAGACTCTGCTTTTTGCCCTATTCTACTGTGGCTTAGCTGGTATAAAAGTTGCAAGACAAAGTTCTCTTTTCTCTCTCTTCTTCTCAAGAAGGAAGGAATATCTCCTGGAGCTGCAAACTTCACTGGCTGGTTTTGAGGGTGGGGTAATGGAAGCACTCACTTGGCCATCCCAGATGGCGTCTCATTAGGTTACATATCCCTCTAGTCCACTTGCTCTGATCTCAGAACAGCATAAGGACTTGCTCAGAAATTGCAGTTACTGTGACCTAGGTTGTCTTTCAAGTTTCTTTAGGACCCCAGAGAAGTTTAGCCAATGATGGCGGAGTTGCTGGAACTCAGGCTCTGACAGCTGGTTAAAGAATTTGCCTCTGGTTAGGGCAAGTCTAAATGCTTCCTCCATGGGTGCCATCTAAATTCTGCCCCTTGTTGCTTTCCACTGTGACAGGGCAGTACTGAGTTCCAATGGAAAGTCTCATAATCACTACACTCTCCCTCCCCCAAGCACTCCATGCCATGCAACCACTGCCAGGGGATGGGGTAGGGGTGGTGTAGGCCATTCAATACTGTATTTCCTACCCTTTTCAGTGCCTCTTTCCTTAATTTATTGTTAAAACCAGGTACTGTGATTTCTCACCTGATTTTCTCTTCTTACCAAGGTGCTTTTCTCTGTGGATAGTTGTTTAATTTGCTATTCCTGCAAGGGGGATGATTATTGGAAGCTTCTATTTGGTGCTGTAGCTCCACCTCTGGCAATTAGATTTTTAAAGCCCATCCCTGCCCATGTGATTCTCATGCACAGCTAGAGTGGGACACTAGCACTAAGGCAGTAGCCTTAAAGTCATTTTAAGTTATCACAACCCTTAAAGCCCAAGAACTCCAGGTTATACACGTTTCTGAAACTGTCAATGAAAACTCCCTGTTGCTCCTTTGGTCCAAAGTACTAAGTATGCCCCAGATACATGAATAAATGACTCATAAAGTCTTTGATGAGACCTCAGTGCATGTATTTTTAATAAAACATAAAACTATTTCAATGTAACAATTGTGTTATCAATCTCTAACTACATGTACGTTGTCTCCATAACCATAGGAAGAATATCAGTATCAAAAGTGATTATACATTGACTTGCTCCACTGAAATATTTAGGGTCACTGATACTTGTTTTCAAAAGCATTTCTATAGTCCCCTACTTGCTTTATTAAAAAGCACCCTCTCATCACCATAGCTTATTACAACTATGTTCTATGTATTCAACCTTTCAATAATTTTCATGTTTTTCTGTATCTTTAATGTTTTTACCATCACTGCCATGATTCAGACCCTCATAATTTGCACAAAATATATTACCTACCTTCCTGAAACACTTTAGCTGGAGTCCTACTGCATATTGAATAAAAGCCAATTTACTTCGCAAAACACATGAAGCCTCTGTGAGTAGGTCACATCTTTATTAGTCTAGAAGTAAACCAAATATATTTTAAAAGACTATTTATTCCACAGAATTTATGAGACTTGTGAAATTTAAACTTACCATATCTTAGATCATTGTCCTATTTCTTTTATTCACCATGCCTTCCTAAGCTAAGAGACAACCTCCTTCAACAATCATCTTGGCTCATCTTCCAGTATTCTTCAACTTCAGTAATCTCTCCACTCCCTGAAACTGAATTGTACTAATAGCCATTTTACTATAACGTTGACTATATTTATCTCCTGAGTGAAAATATCAATTTATTCTCCTGAGCGAAACTTTAGAGTACTTAACAGCAGAAACCTTCTCATTTATTATTTGGCATCCACAACATCACCTAGCATTAGTCTGGGTATATAGTATGTGCTCATAAATTTTACTAATGTATTTATTAAATTAATACATTCCTATATACCTAAAAAATTAAAAATAATTATAATAATAATAAATTCCAGGTATCCAGTACTCATCAGTCCATCAGCGTAGGTCTTTTACCTATATTGTTGCATTAATATTTACACTTAAGTAAACACACATTAATTGTCCATGTGCCAGCAACTCTGCTGTGTACCAAAGATCCAAGGATTAGCAAGACACAGTCCTCGTCTTTATGTAAGACAGGATCTTACACTCTATTAGTGAAAGCATGCATGCCAACAAATTACATAACAGGTTGCTAAGTGCTCTCTTAGAGAGAAGTGCAGGCTTCTATGACCACACAGAAGAAGATCAATTGTCCTAATTGGAATTGGGGATATATAAGCCTTCATAGAGAAAATGATATCTAAATTGGGTTGAGTCATAAAAAATAGGATTCACTATTAGGTATTTACCCAACAGAAATTAGTGCACATATACATTATAAGACATATATAAGAGTGCTTTTAACAGTTTAATTTGTAATGATATCAAACTGGAAACTACCAAAATACCCACAAATAGTAAACATTTATGCAACGTAATACTAAATAGTGATAATTTATGAACTACTGATACAAGCAAACACGTAGATAATTCTCACAGACATAACGTAGAGCCAATGAAACAACACACAGAAGAATACATATGTTTAAATAAAGTTTAATAATAGTAAAAAAATATTTTTAGTCATGATGGTTAAGTGTGGGGAGAAGGAGATAGTTACTTTAAAGGATCAAGTAGGATATTAGGGGGCTATTGTTAAGGTTCTCTTTCTTCACCTGTGTTGGTTACATGGTGTTATTCATGAATATGTACTAAAATACATGAAAGTAAGAAATATGGTACAAGTGAGAAATTGCAAGCATTTAAATATTACCAAACCTCCAAATTTCAGACACAAAATTGCAAGAAATGAAGCTAGAGGTATCTTGGACAAGCTTATGTTCATGATGCAGAGAGTGAAGTTTTTTTCTGAAGAGAATTTGGAAATAATGTATTGTTTGAAGCAGAGAACAGGTATAGTACTTCCAGTTTAAAAAATTTTTTCCGTATTCTATAAGGAAAATAGTTTAGTGAGAATACAGAATGACAGCAAGGAGACAAAAGAGAAGGCTGCTGGAGTTGTTCAGGTCAGAAATAAAGTTACAGTGTTGGAGTAGTGGAAATGAAGAAAAGTAGACACGCTCTGGATGTATTTTGAAGGTAGTGGTTACAGAACTTGGGTATCATATAGGTTTGATACCTGAAGAGAAAAAGTAAGATCAAGAATAATGTTTGGATTTCTAGGTGCATTTATGTGAATTTATTTCATAGAACAGAGTGTTTTAGCAATCCATCTGGACAGGGAGACACCAGAGGTGCATAGTACCAGCATCTGTCTGCCCTAACCCTGTATGTTTAGTCTAGCCTCATTAACTCCCTGCCCCCAGCACACACACATCATAGTAAGTTATAGACACTTCAGTATCTTGCTTTTAAACACACTACTTTCCTGCCCTATCCTCATTATTGCCTTATTCATAATTATGGACTTTTCCCCTGTTTCCAGCCAGCCCTGCTCCAAAATTTTACTGACTGATCTTGATTAAGTCAACTCTTCTCTTTCTTTGGAACAAAGTTTCCTAAACTGTGGTCTATAAACAGAATCAGAATCACCAGGGAAACTTCATAATGCAGATTCTGAGACCATTTCCACTTGTGCTACCTAAAATATAAAAATGGCGATGTTCCTCTTTTTGCAAGGCTATACAAACCAAAGGCAAGAAATGTAGTTGGCTCACATAATGGAATAGAATCAGGAACTAGAGAGCCTACAGGAAGTCTAAATATTACTTTCCTGTCTCTGGAACTATATAAGCGCTTGTCTCCGATTCTCTCTGTGAGGCTGCTTTAGTATTCTCTCTGAAAACCGATTTTCTCATGTTATCTATGTCTGGTTGATCCAAAATGACAACCTCAGTTCCTAAATCTAGATATTCTCAGTGTCCATTACTGTTAGTCACAAAATAAATTAACTAGAATTACAATGCCCCAATTCCAAATTCCTGGTATGGAGAATATGAATGGCTATCTCTGGAACAGATGTATGCTCCTGGTTCGATCAACTGTGGCCAGAGGAGAAAGTCATCTAACCCACAGCTCCTTCGATAGACTGTTTTAGTAGGCTCTATAGGAAGTGAATGTATGTCCTGTATTATATGACTATACCAATGTAAGAGATTTCAGTCTTCTGGGGTACTACAAGCTTACTATTCCAGTCAGTAATCTGTGCCCTCATGGATTTTAGTTATTTTTATTACCATATGTCTACTTGCTTGTGTCATTCTTTCATATTTTTCTTATACTTATCATTATATGTACAATTCTTTGTTTAATTTGTTCCTCTTATTCATTTTCTGTCTTGTTTAGCTCTTTCTTCCTCTACTCCCATCACTCCTCTCTCTCTCTCCCTCCCTCCCTCTTATTGTGTTTTCAGCATCCACTAGTGCATTAATTCTTACAAAGTACATCTCTATTATCAGGAATACTAATTTTACGGAACATGATGGTGAGAACAGATTGACATTGCCAAGGTTAATGGCCAAATCATCTATAACAAGATGCACTTAGTCAAATTGGCTGTGTTATTCATGCTGTTTGAAAAAGTGAATAGCATTAAGTACACTTATCTGAAGTATTCCACTGTTTCATTTTGGATAGATAATTCTCACAGTATAAAATTTGGATGTGCAGCCCTTTGGAAATCTCAGCGTTTTTTAAAAATTAAATTAAATTAAATTATAAGTTCTGGAATACATGTATAGCATGTGCAGGATTGGTTACATCGGTAAATGTGTGTCATGGTGGTTTGCTGCACCTATCCACCCATCACCTAGGTATTAAGTCTTGTATACATTAGGAAATCTCAGTTTTTAAATTTATTACAGGATTGCATCTCCTCTGAATAGTGAAAATGGCAGGCGAAATTATCATATAAAGAAAGAAAGACAATGAACAATTGTAATTCATGAATAATGATGAGGACCATGGGATTTTCATCTCATAAAAACTGGGTGAGATCACATAAAAGGCAAAACTATTAGTAGTCCAGTCATACATTACCCCACTCGTTGGGAAGGCATTCAGAGGCTATTAGACTACTTTGAAAGTACTAACTACAATGATTTTTTTTTGAAAGACTGCTACCCACAGTGATGTACTTTGCCAAAAGAATTTTGCAAAAGCCTGCACTTTGGAAATTTCAGAATTTTCACAGCAGTCTTAACCCCAGTACCTTGTTACCTTTGCGAAACATCAGTTACTTCATAATTCCTTATGGTAATAATCATCTGAAAGGATCTACAGTTTTATGCAATTGAGCAAAACAATAACTATTATTTGATGAGTTCACTCAAGTAAGTAAAACAATAGAGACAAATAAAATCTGAGTAAACCTGTAAACAAGACACAAAACTATTACATTTCATCTTACCATAAAAATATATATTCCCCAAACAATTTCTGATATATTTTACTCCATAGAAAAAAAGGCCAATTTACTCAAAGCAATGAAATTCTTTACTATTCAAAATTTTCTAAGTTCAGTTTATCTAGGCAAATATTTATACAATTTCTATTTCACACAAGCAGAGAGGTAGGCCCAATGGGGGAAAATATATGGTATGGCCCATATAATCTTAAAATTTAAAATCTCTCAGGAAAGACCACAGATGTAGATGAGCATATATTGGAGCTAGTTAGATGTCATAACATGTGTACATCCAAGAAAACAGAAGCAAAGAGAAAACAGCCTTCTACTAGGGTGTACTGAGAAGACGCATTTGAGTGGGTCCTTGAGGGAAGTTTAAGATATTTTTAAAAGCAGATATACAGCCAGTGCTGGGAACTGAAAAGATGCAAAAAAAAAACTGGAATAATTGGAACATTAATGAGGAAATGGATAAAATTTTTTTAAGGGAAAACTAGGTTAGACTTTGTGAATAACTGAGGAAGGGAGAAAAGATGAAAAAATAATAATAAAGAGGGCTAAATTTTTAATGCATGCTGACTGGGCAGATGGTGAAATCATAACAGAAAATAAGAGAATAAGAATACAGGTTTGGAGAAGTAGAGAGGGAAGTAATGATGTGTTTGACTTTATACATAGAGTTTGAACTTTACACTGCAAAAACGTACCAAGTGGTAAAGACCATCGAAACAATGAAGAAACTGCATCAACTAACAGGCAAAACAACCAGCTAACATCAAAATGGCAGGATCAAATTCACATGTAACAATATTAACTTTAAATGTAAATGGGGTAAATACTCCAATCAAAAGACACAGACTGGCAAATTTGATAAAATGTCAAGACTCTAGCTTGCTATATTCAGGAGACCCATCTCACATGCAAAGACACACACAGACTCAAAATAAAGGGATTAGAAAAGATTTACCAAGCAAATGGAGAGCATGATGAACATCGATGAAAAATCTTCAATAAAATACTAGCAAACTGGATGTAACAGCATATCAAAAAGCTTATTCACCATGATCAAGTAGGCTTCATCCCAGGGATGCAAGGCTGGTTCAACATAAGCAAATCTATAAACATAATACATCACAGAAAGACAAAAACCACATGATTATCTCAATATATGCAGAGAAGGCCTTCAACAAAATTAAAT
Source organism: Cacajao melanocephalus (assembly GCA_963573385.1). Taxonomy (NCBI): domain Eukaryota; kingdom Metazoa; phylum Chordata; class Mammalia; order Primates; family Pitheciidae; genus Cacajao; species Cacajao melanocephalus. Next base: position 89,073 of record CAUYLG010018826.1, read on the forward strand.
AGCCCTTTATGCTATAAACTCTCAATAAACTAGGTATGGATGGAATGTATCTCAAAACCCACAGCCAATATCATAATGAATGGGCAAAAACTGGAAGCATTCCCTTTGAAAACTGGCACTAGACAAGAGTGACCTCTCTCACCATTCCTATTTAATATAGTACTGCAAGTTTTAGCCAGGGCAATCAGGCAAGTAAAATAAATAAAGAGTATTTAGTGAGGAAAAGAGGAAGTTAAATTGTCTCTATTTGCAGATGACATGATTGTATATTTAGAAGACCCTATTGTCTTAGCCCAAAATCTCCTTAAGATGATAAGCAACTTCAGCAAAGTCTCAGGATACAAAATCAATGTGCAAAAATCACAAGTATTCCCAAAAAAAAACAAAATCACAAGCATTCCTATATACCAATAACAGACAAACAGAAAACCAAATCATGAGTGAATGCCCATTTACAATTGCTACAAAGAGAATAAAATACCTAGGAATACAACTAACAAAGGATGTAAAGGACCTCTTCATGGAGAACTACAAATCACTGCTCAAGGAAATAAGAGAGGACACAAACTGATGGAAAAACATTCCATGCTCATGGTTAGGAAGAATCAATATCGTGAAAATGGCCATACTGCCCAAAGTAATTTATAGATTCAATGCTATCCCCTTCAAGCTACCAATGATCTTCTTCACAGAACTGGAGAAAACCACCTTAAACTTCATATGGAACCAAAAAAGAGCCTGCATAGCCAAGACAATCCTAAGCAAAAAGAACAAAGCTGGAGACATCATGTTACCTGACTTCAAACTATACTATAAGGCTACAGTAATCAAAACAGCATGGTACTGGTACCAAAATAGAGATATAGACCAATGG
>CAUYLG010018827.1:0-61187 GCA_963573385.1 Cacajao melanocephalus
TAATCCCACCTACTCAGGTGGCTGAGGCACAAGAATCGCTTGAACCCAAGAGGAAGGTACAGTGAGCCAAGACTGTGCCACTGCACTCCAGCCTGGGTGACAGAGTGAGACTGTCTCAACACACACACGCAAAAGAAGTACAGAAAAAAAACAGGGAAGCAGAGGGAGATTTGTATACACACTGAAGGAGAGGAAGTGATACGACCATGGAGGGAAAGATTGGAGTGATGGGGCCACAAGCCACAGAATGCGGGCAGCCTCTAGAGAAGCTGGAAGAGGCAAGGGAGAGCTTCTTCCTTAGAGCCTTCAGAAGGAATACAGACCTGTTAGCACCTTAATTTCAGCCCAGTAAAACCGATTTAAAAGTTCTGGCTTCCAGAACTGTTGGAAAATAAATATGTGTTATTTTAAGCCACCAATTTTGTAGTATTTATTACAGAAGCCACAGGAAACAAAGCCATCTTCATGATTTCTGCTATATCTGTGTACCAATAGCATTTTTGTTTACTAACATGTTTCTTTCAATCAAGTCTGAGCTAAGCTAGCTATCTATTTTCACTTTGTCCTAGTAATAATATTCATGAATTATACAAGTTTACTATACATAAAATAAATATTCAATTTAACTCATTTTATTTATTTATATTTTATTTATTTTTTTTTTATTTTTTATTTTTTGAGACAGAGTTTCGCTCTTGTTGCCCAGGCTGGAGTGCAATGGTGTGATCTCGGCTCACTGCAACCTCCACCTCATGGATTCAAGCGATTTTCCTGCCTGAACCTCCTGAGTAGCTGGGATTACACACCTGGCTAATTTTGTATTTTTAGTAGAGACAGGGTTTCTCCATGTTGGTCAGGCTGGTCTCGAACTCCCGGCCTCAGGTGATCTCCTTGCCGCGGCCTCCCAAAGTGCTGGGATTACAGGTGTGAGCCACCTCGCCCGGCCCAATTTAACTCATTTTAAATACACATCTCTATGTCCTCTATAATTATTGAGTGAACCATCAGACCACCCATAGAAGTGACCAACTTTCTGTGAAACACGAACCCAGCTCCACACAGCTCGGGAAGAATCTATCATGCAGCTGAGCTTTCAAAACTGCTCTGTTTCATTCAAATTTCACTTGAAAATGATCAGAAGAAAGAAAGAATCAGCCCCTTTAAAAATAGAAGCCATTTCTCCTGCAAAATTTCACAGAACCAGATTTTAAAATGCAGAAATGAGCGGAATCTTAAATCCTTCTTGATAAAGTTCTTATTACTTTTAAATGGCAAAAATTGCAGTCACTTTTGCATCAACCTAATACCATACAGGTAAGGACCCTTACAGGGGAAGGAGGGAGCCATCGTGTGCTAGCAGGGAGCTGGGGCTGGTGGCAGAATCTAGCTAATAGGAGTCTTCTTTTCCCAGCCTGAACCAGAATTGCAGGTGCCCAGTGTTTTTCTCCCTATTTTCTGCCTCAGGACGCAAAAATACATAGGCAAAGCAGGAATTACTATGCAAGGGGAGATGCAAAGATTTTTAATGCTGAAGAATGGTGAAGCAGTAGAACTTAAAAGGCCCCTTGCCCCTCAACTGGAGATGAATATGCTGATTGTAAAATATTTTCCCACAACTCAAGCAGAGGAATGGGCAAAGCAACTTTCACCCAAAGAATTGGAACTGCTAAAACAGGCACAGTCAGGGAGACCTTCAGCTCCAAAAAGAGTCAGACTAGTACTGCTTAAACCTGGGATTAGATATGGATAAGCAGTGGTTACTGAGAGTGAAATCTAAAAGGAGCCAGTCCTGGATTTGCACTTACATTTCCCCCGACCCCCGCCTTTTTTTTTTTTTTTTTTTGAGATGGAGTCTCCTTCGGTCGCCCAGGCTGCAGTGCAGTGGTGCGATCTCGGCTCACTACATCCTCTGTCTCCTGGGTTTAAGCAATCCTCCTACCTCAGCCTGAGTAGCTAGGATTATGGGCGCCTACCACTGTGTCCAGCTAATTTTTCAATTTTTAGTAAAGATGGGGTTTCACCATGTTGGCCAAGCTGGTCTGGAATTCCTGACCTCAGGTGATCTGCCCGCCTTGGCCTCCCAAAGTGCTAGATTACACGCGTGAGCCACCACGCCCGGCCATTTCCCCATTTTTTTAAAAAAAACATTCTTTCATAGCAAGACATTATGGCTTGTGGGAAGTGCTCCAGACGTATTTAGAGACTGATAAATGATGGCCAGCTCTGGTGGTGCATACCTGTAATCCCAGCACTTTGGGAGGCTGAGGTGGGAGGATCACTTGAGCCCGGGAGTTCAAGACCAGCCTGGGCAACATAGTGAGACTCTGTCCGTACAAAAATGAAATAAAATAATTAGCCAGGTGTGGCCATGCCTTAGTCCTACCTACTTGGGAAACTAAGGCAGGAGGCTCACTTGAGCCCAGGAATTTGAGGTTGCAGTGAGTTATGGTTGTACCACTGTATTCCAGCCTGGGTGACAGAGGGGCAAGGGGCCTTTTAAAAAGAATGAATGAGTGAATGAATAATAAATAACTAGATCCTCTCCTTTAACGTATACATTACTTCTACTGTTGAGAAAAGTAATTTAAAAACAAAATTCTACTTTTTAATCCTAAAAGGTTGATAGCTTGGATCACAAGCCTATGATATGGGGCCTCACCCACCAAGCCCAGGGCAATCCAAGACTTCTGACTACACCTAAGACAACAGTCATAGGTGTTCTTTTTTTCTGTACCTAGGCACTGCTCTGGCCCATCTTCTGATGGCCAACATCCACCCCAAGATTCTAGCACAGACTTAGTTTGTTTCCTGCTGCCATAAGAAAATGCCACAGACTCTACAATTTATAAACAATAGAAGTTTATTTGGTTCGTGGTTCTGGAGGCTGGCAAATCCAAGAGCTGGCACCTGGCAAGTGCCTTCATGCTGCATTATAACACGGCAGAAGGGCATGCAACATGAGCAAGACAGACAGAGAAACGGAAGTCAACCTGCATCCTTTTATTAGGAACCCACTCCCAAGATAACAAGCTCATAACTAACCCACCGGCATGATGGTAGGATTAATTCATTAGTCAATCACCTATTAAAGGGCCAACCTTCCAATACCATTACACTGGCAATTAAATGTCAACATGTGTTTTGGAGGGGACAGTCAAAGCAGGCAAGGATGCACCTTCTCCCTCCAGTGTCAGCTGAATGCTGACTTGGGGCTGTGGTAAACCACTGTGGTTTTTGCCCTTCCAGGATCATTGCTCACTTTCTTTCTCTTTCTTTCTTTTTCTTTCTTTCTTTCTTTCTTTTTTTCTTTCTTTCTTTCTTTCTTTCTTTCTTTCTTTCTTTCTGTCTTTCTTTCTTCTTCCTTCCTCCCTCCCTTCCTTTCCTTTCTCTCTCTCTTTCTTTCTTTTTCTTTCTTTCTTTTTATTATTATTTATTTATTTAGCGATGGGGTTTCACCATGTTGGTCAGGCTGGCCTCAAACTCCTGACCTCGTGATCCACCCGTCTCAGCCTCCCAAAGTGCTGGGATTATAGCCATGAGCCACTGCGCCCAGCCTTCTTTTCCTTCCTTTCTCCCTCCCTCCCTCTCTCTCTTTCTTTCTTTTTCTTCTTTCTTTCTTTTCCTTCCTTCCTTCCTGCCTTCCTTCCTGCCTTCCTTCCTTCCTCCTTCCCTCCCTCCCTCTCTCTCTCTCTTTCTTCTTTTTCTTCCTTCCTCCCTTCCTCCCTTCTTTCCTTTCCCTCCTTCCTTCCTTCCTTCCTTCCTTTTTCTTTCTTTTCTCTCTCTTTCTTTCTTTTTCTTCCTTCTTTCCTTTCTTCCTTTCATTCTTTCTGCCTGTCTTTCTTTCCTTTTGTTTTTTTGTTACTAGTATCCAACACATTCCTTTAGGGGAAATCTTCAAAATTGTTGGGTTAGAATTAAGGCAGCCCTGTTTATTTTCTAGGGGTGGCTGTACATCCTAGACTAAGCCAATCCGCATATTTCACTTCCTTGGCCACAGTGAATGTGCAAGGGAGGAGTCAAAGAGAATCAGGCTGAGAACTTTTTATTCCAAATGCCTCAAGGAAGAAACTTCACATCTGGGCTGAACCTGAGAGTCAGCAGGACTAGAGCAGCTGGGTGCCGTTGTAATAAGGGAGCTTTAGGAGACTACAGTCAACATGGAGTTACAGCAAATCAGAGGAAACTAGAGGTAGGACAAAGAGAGAACTCACAGCATTGTTTGAGATTCTAGATTCAGCCATACCTGAAGCACTAGCCCTCTGCACCCTTCAATTATATCAATCAACACATTATTATATCTTCCTTTTTTAAAGTTGGGTTTTCTGTTACCTGCATTTGAAAATATCCTAAAAAAGTAGGCCTGAGGCACAAACTGCATCTTTGTAGAAACAGGGCATGTACCTCTTCTAGAAAGGCACATTATAAAAAGGTGTACCCACTGGGCGCAGTGGCTCACACCTGTAATCCCAGCACTTTGGGAGGCTGAGACAGGCAGATCATATGAGGTCAGGAGTTCGAGACCAGCCTGCCCAACATGGTAAAACCCCGTCTCTACTGAAAATACAAAATTCGATGGGCATGGTAGTGCATACCTGTAATCCCAGCTACTTGGGAGGCAGAGGCAGGAAAATTGCTTTAACCAGTGAGGCAGAGGTTGCAGTGAGCTGAGATTGTACCATTGCATTCCAGCCTGGGCAACAAGAGCGAAACTCCATCTCAAAAATGAATGAATGAATGAATGAATGAATGAATAAATAAATAAATAAATAAATAAATAAATAAAAAGGTATACCTCCCTGCTTTGGCTGGGCACATGGCCAGACATCAAGTTCAGCCTGGGTTGCTGTCCCCTCCCTGTCCCATCTGCTGGGTTTCCTTGTACAGGGAATAACCTGCGTAACTATACTTGGCAGTGACTGAGAAAGAATTTTCTCCTTTAAGTAGCCAGCCTCCAAAATGACCCGCATAATACTCACCTTCTGGTATTCATACCCTTATGTATTCCCTCCTAGCCCTGTGTAGGGCTGACACGTGGTTCCAGTATGTCGTAGAAATAAGATGTGTAACTTCTGAGGCTGAGTCATAAAAGCTATTGCAGCTCTGTCTTACCAGCTCTGGGATCACTGTCTCTGAGGGCAGCCAGCTGCCATGTTATAAGGACACTCAAGCAGCTCTATGGAGTGCTATACATATTGAGGAACTGAGACCTCCTGCCAACAGCCATGACTAGCTCACCAGCTGTGTGTGTGCTGTCTTGGAAATAGCTCCTACAGCCCCAGTCAAGCCTTCAGATGATTGCAGCCCTGACTGACCTGTGGACTGGAACCCCCAGAGACCTCAAGCCAGAAGTACCCAGCACAGCTACTGTTGACTCAGCAGACCCACAGAACATATAAGATAAAAAATGTAGCCAGGCATAGTGGTGTGTGCCTGTAGTCCCAGCTGTTGGGGAGGCTGAAGTGGGAAGATCATTTGAGTCCAGGAGTTCAAGACCAGCCTGGGCAATGTAGTGAGACCCTGCCTCTAAAATCTAATGAATTAATTAAAATCAATGTAAACAAGAATAGCATGAATTTTTTTTTTAAAAAGCAGTACTTATTATTGTTTTAAGCCATCATATTTTGAAATCATCTGCAATGGAAGATAGTGCACTCTTTATCAGTTTTCTCTTCCTCAGATCTATTTTCTCCTCCTGGGCAAATTCTCTGCCAGGGCTCCTCACTGATTTCTTTAGTAGGCTTCTCAGCCCTGCTCTAGGCAGCCCTCAGTCTCATCCTCTTTACTCAATGGCACTTTTCTAGAAATTGCCCTTCGATGCCTCTGCTGCACTTCCTCTCCTTTATCCCTGTTCCTGCCTCTTCTCCACCTGAAGAGAAATGGCTCTTTCTCCTTCATACATTCAGCATTTTTCTGTTGACAAACATCATGACAACCATTGCAGTGGATAATCCTTGCGATAAGAAAATAGGTTTCTGGCCCAGTGCTGTGGCTCATGCCTGTAATCTCAGCACTCTGGGAGGCTGAGGCAGCCAGATCACCTGAGGTCAGGAGTTCGAGATCAGCCTGGCCAACATGGCAAAATTTGTCTCTACTAAAAATACAAAAAATTAACCGGCATGGTGAGCTCCTGTAATCCCAGCTACTCTGGAGGCTGAGGTATGAGAATTGCTTGAACCCAGTGGGGTGGAGTTTGAAGCAAGCTGAGATCGCACCACTGCACTCCAGTCTGGGCGACAGAGCAAGACTCCATCTCAAAAACACGTGAAAGAAAATACATTTCTTTACGTATCTCAATAAACCGGGAAAATTCTGTCTTTGTTTTGCGGCTGTTGTTCCCTGGTTTGTTCCAGCTTTGCAAACGGCACAGAGGGGGAAAAAGCTCCCACATCCCTTTCCTGTGGAGAAGTCCAGGCAGTCAGTGGAGCTCTGTGAGTTCTGATTTTCCACGGGGCTTTTGCAGTGGCAGAACGGGACTGGAGAGCAGTCTGCCACCATTGTCATGGCAACGTGCTCCCTGGTGGGTCCTGGGCTGCACTCCCAGGCAGGGGAAGCAGCTCCCAAGCGTGTCTCCCTCACCGACTGGGCCCTGGAAGGCGGGGCTGCACAAGAAACAGTGGGGCCTGGGACAGCAAGGCCCAGCAGGTGTTCCATCTCAAGAGGCAGACAGCCAGGTGGGCCAAGTCAGCAAGCCCAGCCCTAGAGAACAGGTCAGCTTGACCCAGGAAATAACCAGAGTCATCCACGCGGGCAGATCTTTGCCCTCCTGTGCTATTCCTGCTCCCTGACGATGTGGTTAGTCCTGGGTGACCCTGTCTCTGGAAATGAAGGTCAACAAACTCTGTCATTCACTATGTCAGTGGTTCCCAAACTCAGCCACACATTGGCATAACTGGGGATCTTTTATAAATGTGATGTGTTCGGGCACGGTGGCTCATACCTGTAATCCCAGCACTTTGGGAGGCCGAGGTGGGCACATCACTTGAGGTCAGGAGTTCCAAACCAGCCTGGCTAACATGGCAAAACCCCAACACTACTAAAAACACAAAAATTATCCCGGCAAGATGGCGGGCGCCTGTGGTTTCAGCTACCTGGGAAGCTGAGGCATGAGAATTGATTGAACCAGGGAGGCTAAGGTTGCAGTGAGCCAAGATCATGAAACTGCACTCCAGCCTGGATGACAGAGCAAGACTTTCATAAAAACAAAACTAAAAACTAAAAATAAAAATGTAGGCCAGACACAGTGGCTCATGCCTGTAATTCAGCACTTTGGGAAGCTGAGGCAGGCAGATTACCTGAGGTTGGGAGTTTGAGACCAGCTTGACCAACATGGAGAAACCCTGTCTCTGCTAAAAATACAAAAAATTAGCCGGACGTGGTGGCATATGCCTGTCATCTTAGCTACTCTGGAGGCTGAGGCAGGAGAATCGCTTGAACCTGGGAGGTGGAGGTTGCGGTAAGCCAAGATCACACCATTGTACTCCAGCCTGTCAGAAAAAAATAAAAATATATGGATGCCTGGCTCTCACTCCCAGACATTCTGAAATCACCAGGTGATTCTAACATGCAGCAAAGTGTGGGAGGTGTTGCACTATGCTAAGGTTCTGGGCCGGATCCGTGCATAAAAATCACCTGGGAAACTTCAGAAAAGAGTGCAGACACCCAGACCTCCTCATTTCAAAATCTCCTGAGTTGGTCCCAGGTATTTAAATGTTTCACAAGCTTTCAGAAATTCTGGGGAGCTGCTGGCAGTGCATGTCACTCATCCAGCATAACATAAAGCAAAGCTTTGTCGAGTGGGTGTCAGTAAGGAATGTAGCAGGAATGGGGTGAACTGGAGGCTTCCATAGGCCTCACTTTATCCATTGGGGTTCACTGTGGATGGGGGTGTTGCATTGAAACAATTAAGTTAGGCCGTGTGGTGGCTCACGCCTGTAATCCTAGAACTTTGGGTCAGGAGTTTGAGACCAACCTGACCAACATGGTGAAACCCTGTCTCTACTAAAAATACAAAAGATAGCCAGGATGGTGATGGGTGCCTGTAATCCCAGCTACTCAGGAAGCTGAGGCAGGAGAATTGCTTAAACCTGGGTGGTGGAGGTTGTAGTGAGCCAAGACCAAGATCATGCCACTGCACTCCAGTCTGCACGACAGAGCGAGACTTTGTCTCAAAAAAAAAAAAAAAGTATTAAGTTAAACCATGCATATAGACCAAAATTGATCTGAGATTGATATTTTGCATGGTTAAATCTAATACCAACTCACTAGGAGACAGTTGTTCCTGTAGGACAGTGGCTTCTGTAAGATTTTCACTAAAGCCAAGGGTCAGAGTTCAAGGTTACAAGTCACCCCACAGGAATACCAGGAGGCCAGTAGGTTCAGATCCCATAAAGAGAGGGTAGGTGGATGCTGGAACTCAGCATAGGCTAAAGTATCCTGGTCTCTTAACTAACCTGGTGCAGGGCCACAGGTATAAAAAATCTATGCTCATTATTTCTGTGCTTATGAATAATTAATTTCCCTTTTAATCTTTTTTAGATTGCAAAAGCAATATGAGCTCATTGTATCTAATGAAACAATGCCAAGATTTATAAGGAAAAGTTAATTCTCTTACCCTTGACTCCACGCCCAGCCTTTTCCCCCAGGTGACGAATATTAACAGCCATCTCATTTCATTTTAGTTAGAAAATGAGTTGTTCTATACAAATAAATGTGCCCAAGAATCAAAACTGTTCCTTTTACTTATGTTAGTAATACCTGACTAGCAATGACTAGCAATAGTTTCCCCAATAGCAGCTTTTCTTCAGAATTATTTCTGTCTCCAGTTTACCCCTAACTCCTGGAGTTCTGTCCAGGGCACAAGGTTGCTCACAAGTTAAGGTTATTCTTTTAGTGGGTGCCTTAAAGTATATACGTCGAAGGCCAAGCACAGTGGCTCACTCCTGTAATCCCAGCAGTTTTGGAGGCCGAGGCGGATAGATCACAAGGTCAAGAGATTGAGACCATCTTGGCCAACATGGTGAAACCCTGTCTCTACTAAAAATACAAAACTTAGCTGGGTGTGGTGGCATGCACCTGTAGTCCCAGCTACTCAGGAGGGTGAGGCAGGAGAATTGCTTGAACCCCAGAGATGGAGGTTGCAGTGAGCTGAGATTGCCTCACTGCACTCCAGCCTGGTGACAGAGCGAGACTCTGTCTCAAAAAAAAAAAAGTGCTGAGATTTTTGGGGTGGCTGCAGTGAGGAAGCCAGGAAGAAGCACCTGATATGCACAAATTTATAGGAAGCCATTGGTTTGCACTAGCTCCTGTACCAGACCCAACAAACAAAACCAAAATGGAGTCACTCATGCTAAAGTTCCATGCTACCAAACAGAGGCTAAGTTGTTTATCTGACCTTTTGAGAAACCAGGAGAGAGAGAGATAATAGCCAAATCCCCAAACAGGCTAGCTCTAGCTTGCATAATAAGCAAGCTTTAACCTTTATTTATTTTTTTGGAGACAGGGCCTCGCTCTGTTGCCCAGGCTGGAATGCAGTAACTCCATCAGGGCTCATTGCAACCTTGCACACTTGGGCTCAAGTGATCCTTCTGCCTTAGTCTCCTTAGCAGCTGGGACCACAGGTGTGCACCACCACACCCAGCTAATTAAAAAAAATTTATAGAGATGGGGTCTCGCTATGTTGCCCAGGCTAGTCTGGAACTCCAGGCTTCAAGTGATCCTCCAACTTCAGCCTCCCAAAGTGCTAGGGGTTACAGGTGTGAGTCACTGCACCTGGCCTAACCTTTAACTTTTTTTTCTTTCTTTCTTTCTTTCTTTTTTTTTTTTTTAGATGGAGCATCCCTCTGTTGCCCAGGCTGGAGTGTAGTGGCAAGATCTCGGCTCACTGCAACCTCCATCTCCCAAGTTCAAGTGATTCTCCTGCCTCAGCCTCCCAAGTAGCTGGGATTTCAGGCATGTGCCACCACGCCCAGCTAATTTTTGTATTTTTTAGTAGAGATGGGGTTTCGCTATGTTGGCCACGCTGGTCTCGAACTCTTGGCCTCAAGTGATCCACCTGCCTCAGGCTCCCAAAGTGCTGGGATTACAGGTGGTGAGCCACTGTGCATGGCCTTTTAACTTTGAACTAGCAGTCCACATTTTCTTTCTGCTTTCTGCAGCCCTTTTCTGAATATAAAAACCAATCTCCTTTGTTCAGCTCATGGGAACACTCATTATGTTTTATAGAAGGAAGTGTTGCCCAATTCTGGAATCACAAATAAAAACCAATTAAGATCTTTAAGCTAAATTTGTTGTGGTTGTGTCTTTTGACACTTACAGACACTTGAAATAACTTGAAATACTTTAACCACTACGGATGAAGATTATTCAAGAAAGTATTACACACTGGCTTGACTTTTAAAACGGAATGATTCAGGGTCATTGTCATTCTTGTAGTACTTTATATTGGAATAATGTTTATATTTGAAGAGTAGTGCTCGTCTTTTAATGAATATTGATTACCAACATCTTAAGGGGCTCTTGATGGTTGCTAAATAGTTCTGGCTAAGATACTTTTTATTTTCTTCAGTCTTTTTGTTTTTTTTTGATACAGAGTTTTGCTCTTGTTGCCCAGGCTGGAGTGCAATGGCTTGATCTCTGCTCACCGCAACCTCCGCCTCCCGGGTTCCAGCGATTCTCCTGCCTCAGCTTCCCTAGTAGCTGAGATTACAGGCATGTGCCACCATGTCCAGATAATTTTGTATTTTTAGGAGAGACAGGGTTTCTCCATGTTGGTCGGGCCGGTTTCAAACTACCGACCTCAGGTGATCCTCCCACCTTGGCCTCCCAAAGTGTTGGGATTACAGGCTTGTAATCCCAGCCTATTTTCTTGAGTCTTTTAAAATGATTCTCTCTGATCCTATCCCCACCCCTCATTGCTGGTATCGATCTGTTGTTAGGTGGTGTTCCTTCCTGCTGTCAAAAGATCTTCTTCCATTCATTATTGTTGGAGGTGTTTGAACCAGAGCAATTCCATCTTGAATAGGGGCTGGGTAAAATAAGGCTGAGACCTACTGGGCTGCAATCCAAGGAGCTTAGGCATTCTAAGTCGCAGGATGAGTCGCAGGAGGTTGCCGCAAAGTACAGGTCATAAATTCCTTGCTGATAAAACAGCCTGTGGTAAAGGAGCTGGCCAAAACCCACCAAAACCAAGCTGGCGATGAAAGTGACCTCTGGTGGTCCTCCCTGCTCATTATACACTAATTATAATGCATTAGCATGCTAGGAAACACTTCTACCAGCGCCATGACAGTTTACAAATGGCCTGGCAACATCAGGAAGTTATTCTATACGATCTAAAAAGGGGAGGAACTCTCAGATCTGGCAGTTGCCCACCCCTTTCCCGGAAAACTCATAAATTATCCACCCTTTGTTTAGCATATAATCCAGAAATAACTACAAGTATCCTTAGTCAAGCAGCCCAAGCTGCTGCCCTGCCTATGGAGTAGCCAATCTTTATTCCATTTTTTTTGTTTGTTTGAGACAGAGTCTCACTCTGTCACCCAGGCTGGAGTGCAGTAGTGCATTTTCAGCTCACTGCAACCTCTGCCTCCTGGGTTCAAGAGATTCTCCTGCCTCAGCCTCCTAAGTAGCTGGGACTACAGGCACGCACCCCACCATACCTGGCTAATTTTTTGTATTTATAGTAAAGATGGGGTTTCACCATGTTAGCCAGGATGGTCTCGATCTCCTGACCTCATGATCTGCCTGCCTCGGCCTCCCAAAGTGTTGGGATTACAGGCATGAGGCACCATGCTTGGCTTTGCTTTTTTTTTTTTTGTTATTATTATTATGAAAAATGTCAAACCTATAAACAGAGAAGACAGTGTCATGAACCCCCATTTCTACTGGAATATCAACAATGGACAACACGGTACACACTTTTCACCTTGTTTGTTCAAAAATTCCTTTTGCTCAGTCGTCACTGAATTCTGGATCCTTTTTCTTTTTTTTTCCAGACAGAATCTTGCTTTGTCCCTCAGGCTAGAGTGCAATGGCTTGATCTTGGCTCACTGCAACCTCTGCCTCCTGGGTCTGAGTGATTCTCCTGCCTCAGCCTCCCAAGCAGCTGGGATTGCAAGCACATGCCACCACATCCAGGTAATTTTTGTATTTTTAATAGAGATGAGGTTTCACCATGTTGGTGGCTGGTCTTGAACTCCTGACCTCAGGTGATCTGCCCGCCTTGGCCTCCCAAAGTGCAGGATTACAGGCATGAGCCACTACACCCGGCCGAATTCTGGATTCTTGAAGCAGCTATATATCGGCCTCTGGGAATGCAGGGCTTCCCTGTCTTATTATTTTAACTCTGATTACCTACAGAGGCTCCAGCCATGTGCCCTTTCATTTCTAAGATGGTTCTCATAAAGCTTTTTCTGCCCAGTGTCCAGGCTGCCCCGCAGGTCCTGCTCCTCTGCCTCTGACCTTCAGGTGACCGTGGGAAGGGTTTGGGAAATCCTCCTTCGTCTGACAGGGAGTTCCTGTTGGGGAAGTCCAGAGGAATGAAAACGTGTGTTCTATTTCCTCACCCAGGTTGTACCCAAAGCCTCTGGAAGGAATTTTTATTAGCCTAGAGTGTAAATAAGCATTCCCTCTCCCTTCCTACTCCCTATGATACCAGGCCTGGAAGTTTCCATAGAACACGCTGGCTTCTCAATACATCAAGTGAAGTTTCTTCTGGTCTGAAGCCAGTTCTCTGCACAAGGCCCTCTGTACGTTCTCCACAGCTGGATTCTCCGCCAACCACCTCCCCCAGACAGGCTTCCGTAATCTTTTCCATGGCCTCTTGAAACACGTCCCACCATCCCCGTCCTGCAGATGAGGAAATTGAGGTTTAAAGAGGTGAAACCCCTTGTCTTAGATGTGCAATTAGCAAGCAAAACAGTTGGGACTCGGAGGAGCCTAATCATTGGAGTCTTCATTAATAAACGGAGAACTAATTATAGTCATTGAAGAGACTGTTCCTTTTCTGTTGTGATTAATTCCGAATTTATTTTTAGTTTTCAAAAGAATGAAGACTCGTGATGGGGTTTGTTCTGAGAAAGAAATGGACTATTCTTGACAGCCTTCCTTGGCCAGCCCTTTTGCCCACAAAAAAACCCGAGAACCTGTGGCCAGGTCATTCCTGTGCATTTTTTTTCTGAAGCTCAAGATTCCACAGGGATATATGTCAACCTAAGCTACTCTATTTTGAATTGGAGTCTTGAACTGTTGCCCAGGCTGGAGTGCAGTGGCACGATCTCGGCTCACAGCAATCTCGGTCTTTTGGATTCAAGCGATTCTCCTGCCTCAGCCTCCAGAGTAGCTGAGATTACAGGCACCCACCACAATGCCCAGCTAATATTTTTGTATTATGAGTAGAGATGGAGTTTCACTATGTTGGCCAGGCTGGTCTTGAACTCCTGACCTCATGATCTACCGGTCTTGGCCTCCCAAAGTGCTGGGATTACAGGCATGAGCCACCACACCTAGCCCTAAGCTACTTTTAATCACTGGAGAACCATTTTTACACAATAGAAGGACACCGTCACCTACAAGTGAAAACCCTAGCTTCTGCCACAATGCTGGGGAAATTAGGATCTGGCTTGTCTTCAGAGCAAGAGAAGCAGGCTGGGATATGTAGTGTGTGTGTGTGTGTGTGTTTGTGTGTGTGTTTCAAGAATAAGGGACGGTGTGGCCCTGGGCAAAGGAGCCACAAGGAGGGATAACAGAGAGCGAGGGAGGGACAGCAATTTTCATAAACTTCATTTCTAAGCTTTTCTTAGAGAGCCCAGCCCTCTTTGGGTGGATTTTTCCAAGCTTCAGATATGTTAATAGCGGCCATCACATTGGAGTTGGGTCCTGGCCCTGGAGAATTTCTGCCTTTCTGTCTCCTTCTGTGGCTTTGCATATCTCTGCTCAGATATTTTACTGTTATTTACTCCCAAAGGGCAATCTCATTTCCATATTTCTCTGCTGTTGTTAGGGAAGAGTGGGGATGGGGCTGGAACTCCTTTCCACACCCACCAAGCAGTAGCAGTGAAAAAGCAGACTTCAGTTTGTGTTATTTCTGGTCCCACAACGGATTTCTTCCCTTCTCCTTTTCTCTTTCTTCATGCTGCTTCTGCAAATGAAACCTTTAGCTTGCAGCAGGGAAGCTGGGGTTGTGAGGGAGGCGGTGGAGGTCTCAGAAGACCTAGGAGAAAGTCGGGCTTTGGTTTCTCTTTCCTCCCCATGCTCCCACCCCCTTCCCCTCTCTCATTCCTTTTCCCTCTCTTTTCCATCCTACTTTTCTTATTCTATATTCTGTCTCTTGTTCCCCATAATGTTTTCTTTCCTCTTTTATTCATTACTATTTTCTGTCTGCCTCTAGCTTTGCTCCCTCTTCTCTTCTCTTCTTTTTCTTTACCTACTTTTTTTTTTTTTTTTTTTGAGACGGAGTCTCTGTCACCCAGGCTGGAGTGCAGTGGCGCAATCTCAGCTCACTGAAAACTCTGCTTCCCAGGTTCAAGTAATTCTCGTACCTTAGCCAACCAAGTAGCTAGGATAACAGGCATGTGCCACCATACTCAGCTACTTTTTATACTTTTTAGTAGATAAGGGGGTTTGCCATATTGGCCAGGCTGGGCTCGAACTCCTGGCCTCAAGTGATCCACCTGCCCTAGCCTCCCAAAGTGCTAGGATTGCTGTTTTGAGCCACTGCACCCAGCCTCCTTCCCCCTTTTTAAAATGTTGGTGGGCCTGGCCAACATGACAAGATGCCAATATAAACCCTTCTTATAAATGAAGACTCTCTGAGGATGTGAATAATACCTGAAAATAAAACTCCCCTTTTTTCTTTGAGATAGTATCTTGCTCTGTCATGCAGGTGGAGTAGACTGGCACAATCGCGGCTCCTAATTTTTGTATTTTTGGAGAGATGAGGTTTCGCTATATTTTCTAGGCTAGTCTCAAACTCCAGGGCTCAAGTCATCAGCCAGCCTTGGCCTCGCAAAGTGCTGGGATTACAGGTATGAGCCACCGTGCTTGGCCCAACACCCTTTGAAATATGGTTGGAAAATCCCACAATACTCTGGGATTTTTGTTGAAAACACAGATTCCTGGGTCTTATCCCAGATCCACTAAGTCAGAATCTCTGGGAGGGTGGCCTAAAAATAGGTATCCCTTCTAACATGTTTCTCCAGTGATCCTTATACATGTTTAAGTTTGAGAATCTTTGGCTGGAACTCTGGCTGAGATTCTGGATGAGAAAATCAAGGAAGGGATGGATAGAACTCTTCACACTTCCTCTTCCGTGGAGGCCCAATGCCAGGTTTCTTCCGGACTCCAAGGGGAGAACTGAACCCATTTATTTCTCCAAAGTCATGATTCCAAAATGCTTATTTTCAGTACAATAATTTTCTTTCCCTTCTCAGTATCTTCTTGAAACTGAGTCTCAAGATCACTGATCCTTAAGAAGTACACAAAACTTCCATTATGGTGCAAGAAGACAATATTAGAACTGCTATTTGAATGTTACATCTACTTCAATATTACCTTAAAAAATTTTAACTTTATTATAATATGCTTATTAGTTTGGTAGTTCATATATTTAATTCATAGATAATAGAAATAGATATCTCTGGGAGTTTTACTGATAGAGGTGCACAGTCAAAAAATTTTGGAAAGCATCACTGTAGAATCTAGACTACAAATTCTTTGAGGTTAGAATATCGTTATTTTTTTAACAAACCATATTGAAAAACAGCAGCCACACAGAGAAGTGCACAAATAAGTATACGGACTGGAGAACAGCTCTGTGTAACTAACAACAGGATCAAGGAATGGATTATTACCAGCAACCTAGATACCCTTGTGCCCTCACTACCTTTCCCCAAAATAACTCCTCTCTTGACTTCTAGGAATTTCATGTAAATGGGATCATCATAGTTTTGCCAATGCACCCAATGTAGCAGTTGCCTAAGGTAGCATCTGAAGTTCTTTGTCTCACAACTAAGAAAATTAAGGAGCATCGACACCAAGGGTGAGATTGGAGCAAAAGTTTAATAAGCAAAAGAAGAAAGCTCTCCATTGCAGAGAGGGGGACTGAAACAGGGTTGCTATTTCATAGTTGAGTACAGAGGCTTTTATAAGAAACTGATGAGGGCTGGGCTTCTCATTTGTATAAGGTGTGAATTTCTGGCAGCTCCACCTCTTCTTCCTAGTGCACATGGGGCCCCTTAGCCTCAGTTGCTCCAGATTGCATTGTTTCCCTTACTGCGCATGTGTCTGGGGATAAAATTCTCCATTGTGGGCATGTCTGGGCAGGTCTCCTGTGTAGCCTTTCTTATCTATATGACTGTTGGCATGTCTTAGGAAGCCCCCCTGTGCAATTGCCCTAATCTGTGCCTGCAGTTTGATTTTTCAGGCTGTTCTTTTGTTGGAAATAATTTTACAGAGGACCCACCCTAACTGCCTGTCTGATGGGTTTCTTCCTTCCTCCTCTCTCAGAATCATGATATCTCTGCTCTTTAGTGTTTGGCTTCTATGGGATTCACTTATATGGGATTCACTTATATGTAGCAATAGTTTTATTCTCTCTCTTTCTATTTTTTTTTTTTTTTTGAGATAGGGTCTTACTGTGTCACCCACGCAGAGTGCAGTGGTGCAATCTTGGCTCACTGCAGGCTTGACCTCCTGGGCTCAAGCGGTCCTCCCACATCAGCCTCCTGAGTAGCTGGGACTACAGGTGTGTGCCAGCATGCCTGGCTAAATTATTTTATTTTATTTTTAGTAGAGATAAGGTCTCACTGCGTTGACCAGGCTGGTCTCAAGCTCCTGGCATCAAGAGATCCCCTTACTTTAGCCTCCCAATGTCCTGGGATTACAGAGGTGAGCCATTGCACCAAGCCTGTTTATTCTAAGTGTCGAGTTTTCCATTGTATAAATATGTCACAATTTATCAATTCTAGTTTGATGGATATTGGGTTGTTTCCAGTTTGGGGCTTTTATGAATAGTGCTGCTATGAACATTGTTGTACATGTTTTCTGTTGGACATATCAACATATCTTATTTGGTTATATGCCTAGAAGGGAATTAGATGAGTTATAGAGAATACTCAATTCAGCTTTGCTAAATACTGCCAATTTTCCAACAGGCTCTCACTAGTAATGTGTGAGAGCCCAGGTGTACTGCATCCTCTCCAATATGTGGTATGTTCTGTTCTGTTTTTATCTTCATCACCCACTGAGTGCATATTGATACCTTCTATGATTTTGATTTGCTTTTCTTGGTGATTAATGATGTTGTGCGTCTTTTAACGTGTTATTGGCCATTTGGATATCTTCTTTCGTGAAATGCCCATTCAAGTTCTTTGCCCATTTTTCTATTGGGTTGTCCACGTTTTCTTTACTGATCTATAGGAATTGTTTTACTTTAAAACTCACTTTTTTTTTTTTTCAGAGACAAGGTCTTGCTGTGACACTCAGGTTGGAGTGCAGTGGCATAATCATAGCTTTCCTGGGCTCAAGTGGTCTTCTTGTCTCAGCCTCCCGAGTAGCTGGGACTACAAGCACATGCCCCCATGCCCAGAAAATTTTTAACATTTTTTATAAAGATGGGGTCCACTATGTTGCCCAGGCTGGACTTGAGCTCCTGGCCTCAAGTGATCCTCAAATCTCAGCCATCCAAAGCCTTGGGATTATAGGCATGAACCACCATGCTCAGCCTGAAATCATAGCCGTCATACTTATTTCCCTTAAGCCCAGTACACCATCCATTTTCTTTTCTTTTCTTTTTCTATTTTTTTCTTTTTTGAGACAGAGCCTCACTCTGTCGTCTAGGCTAGAGTGCAATGGCATGGTCTCAGCTCACTGCAACCTCTGCCTCCCAGGTTCAAGCAATCCTCCTGCCTCAGCCTCTTGAGTAGCTGGGACTACAGGTGCCTGCCACCACTCCTGGCTAACTTTTGTATTTTTAGTAGAGACGGGGTTTCACCATATTGGCCAGGCTGGTCTCAAACTCCTGACCTTATGATCTGCCTGCCTCGGCCTCCCAAAGTGCTGTGATTACAGGCATGAGCCACTGTGCCCAGCCATACTGTCCGTTTTCTAATATGTGTTTAATAGCTCTTCAAGCTGTTGTTGAATGAACTAGCATACATGAGTTGAGAAAGATAGCTCTTGTTGGGTAACAGAGATCACTATGTATTTTGATTTTTGCTGAACATTAACAATGTTTTGAGGTATGATTTATATACCCCAAATTTTACTTATTTTATATGTACAATTTGGTGACTTTCTGAATTGTATGATCATTACCACAAACTAATTTTAGAACATTTACATCACCCCAAAGAAACCTTGTGTTTGTTTCTTACTTCCTTATTTGCAGCTCCAGCTCCAAGGGACCATTAATTTTTATTTATTTATTTTTTTTTAGAGAAGAGGTTTTACCATGTTGGCCGGGCTGGTCTCGAACTCCTGACCTCAAGTGATCCTCCCGTCTTGACCTCCCAAAGTGCTGGAATTACAGGTGTGAACCACCACCATGCCTGGTGGGGACCACTAATTTTTAAATTGTCTCTATGGATTTGCCTTTTCTGGACATTGCATATAAATGGAATCATATAATATATTGCCTTTTGTGTCTGGCTGCTTTCACTTAGCATAATGTCTTTGAGGTTCATCTGTGTTGTAGCATGGATCAGTACTTACTTCTCATGGCTGAGTAAATATTCCATTGTATTGGTATACTACATCTTGGCTATCTATTCATTAGCTGATGGACACTTAGATAATTTCCACTATTTGGTTTCTGTGAATAGTACCGCTATGAACATTCACTACAAGTTTTTTGTTTGTTTGTTTTTTGTTTTTTTGAGATGGGGTCTTGCTCTGTCACCCAGGCTGGAGTGCAGAGGTGCGATCTCGGCTCACTGCAACCTCCGCCTACCGGGTTCAAGTGATTCTCCTGCCTCAGTCTCCCGAGTAGCTGAGACTACAGGTGCATGCCACCAAACCCGGCTAATTTTTTTGTATTTTTAGTCGAGTCGGGGTTTCACCATGTTAGCCAGGATGGTCTCGATATCCTGACCTCATGATCCGCCTGCATTGGCCTCCCAAAGTGCTGATTACAGGTGTGAGTCACTGTGCCTGGCCTTCACTACAAGTTTTGTGTAAACATACGTTTTCATTTCTCTTAGGTAGATGCCTCAGAGGGAATTGTTGGGTCATTTCGCAAATTTGTGTTTAACTGGCTTTTTCTTCCTTTTTCTTCTTTTTTTAGACAGGAGCTTACACTGCTGCCCAGGCTGGATTGCAGTTGTATGATCATGGCTCACTGTAGCCTGATCTCCTAGGCTCAAGTGATCCTCCCGCCTCAGCCTCCTGAGTAGCTGGGACCACAGGGACATGTCACCACAGCCTGTGACTAATTTATTTTATTATTTATTTATTTTTTTGTAGAGACAGGGGTCTTACTATGCTGTCTGAGCTGGTCTTGAACTTGTGGCCTCTAGGGATCCCACAGGTCAGCCTCTCAAAGCATTGAGATTACAGGTGTGAGGCACTACGCCTGGCTATGTTTAACTTTTTAAAGAAATTGAAACCTTTCTATTTCTCTGCCATCCATAGGCTGATGGAAAGGCGTATAAAGTTGTCTTGGGTAGAAATGAAGTATCAGCCACTACATAACTATCAAATGCACAGTGTCTAGAGAAAGCTCTGACACACGTTTATACAATAACTTAGCAAGTGGAAAATCTAAATATGAACAGGGTCCAAACAATCTACGCCAAAGGAGTTCAAGAAGTACTGAATGCCTGCTTTTTGTATGAGTCAATGTTAGGCTTTAAGAACAATAGATAGGCTAGGCACGGTGGCTCATGCCATCAGTTTGGTAATCCCAGCACTTTGGTAGGCAGAGGTGGGCAGATCACCTAAGGTCAGGAGTTCAAGACCAGCCTGGCCAACATGGCGAAACCCCATCTCTACTGAAAATACAAAATTAGCCAGGCGTGGTGATGTACAGCTGGAATCCCAGCTACTCAGGAGGCTGAGACAGGAGAATCACTTGAACCTGGGAGGCAGAAGTTGCAACCAGTGAGCCAAGATCATGCCACTGTACTCCAGTCTGGGTGACAGAGTGAGATTCCATCTCCAAAAAACAAACAAACAAACAAACAAAAGATGGAAATTTAAAACAAAGATTCTATCCCTCTCCTGAGTTACTAAAAGTCTAACCAGTAAAATAAGACTTAATTATTATTTTTTTTAAAAGGAAAAATAAGGCAGCCAGGCATGGTGGTGTGCACCTGTAGTCCCAGCTAGCTTCTCTGGAGGCTGAGGTGGGAAGATGACTTGAGCCAGGAGGTGGAGAATGCAGTGAGCCAAGATCATGCCATTGCATTCCAGTCTGGGCAATGCAGCCAGATCTTGCCTCAATTAAAAAAAAAAAAGCAAAATCATTAAAGACTTAAATAAAATTTCAAGATAGCAATAAAAGATCAGAGAGGGAGAAGGCAGGAGGGAAAATTGATAAGGGAGGAACTTATCGTTCCTTCAAGATGCTGGGAGAAAACAGAAAGCCGGAGTGCATTTCTACAAAATTTTTGGCATCCCAAAGATGTAAGAGTTTCTACTTCTACTGTTGTGCTAGAAATCTTAGTTAAAAAAGAAGTGTTATGTAATAAATCACTAGGACACTTGAACTGAATAGATAAAAATAATTGCTAATATATGGGTATTTAATGTACAGTTTACATGTTTCCTCACTTAATCTTCCTAATAACTCTATGATATTAATACTACTGTTGTCTTCTTTTAGTGATGAGGAAAATGAGGCTCAGAGATATAAGTAAATCGCCCAATGGCACACAGCTAGAAAGTGCCAGAAATGGGGTTTGAATAAAGGCAGTCCAGAGCCAACATACTTAACCACTAACTACATTTAACCATTTAAAGTCCCATATTCCAGTTACTGGATTCAATCTTCAGTTACAGATGGGGAAATAGATCCAACGGTATGGGAAAACTTGAGGATTTGGAGGTTACTTGATTGATAAGAGATAAGGGACAGGAGTTCCACTAGCTGCTAGTCCAGTCTTATTTCTATCAAGACTTATGTTGGGTATCACCAGAGAGCCTTTTCTTTTTTTGAGATGGAGTCTCGCTCTGTCACCAGGCTGGAGTGCAGTGACATGATCTCAGCTCACTGCAACCTCCACCTCCTTGGTTCAAGTGGTTCTCCTGCCTCAGCCTCCTGAGTAGCTGGGATTACAGGCATGCACCATCACGCCCAGCTAATTTTTTTATTTTTAGTAGAGATGGGGTTTCACCATATTGGCCAAGATGGTCTCCATCTCCTGACCTCGTGATTGGCCCACCGTGGCCTCCCACAGTGCTGGGATTACAGGCATGAGCCACTGCGCCCGGCCCAGAGAGTCTTTTCTTAAGATGGTATTTGTGGGTGAGTCTCTAGGATACCTATTTTCTGACTGGCAGGGTGGACTCCAGAAAGCAACACTCAGTGTACAATAAGCTAGAGTTGAGTTCAAAGCTGGTTCTGCTGTTGACCAGCTATATGATGGTGAGCAAGTCACACTTGTTGAGCCCAGTTTGTTTACCTGAAAACTGGGGCAACAGTCACCTCATCAGCTGATAGGATTACAGGAACCAAATTAAATAAGTGGAGAAATTAACAGCTATTATCATTTTTGGTTGCTGCAGGAATGTTTGAGGTGGGTCACATGGAGCTCAAGTGTATGGCATGCTGTGTAGGCTGAGATTTCTCAAGTCCAAACTGGATCACAGTTTCTCACCGGCACTACAGATAATTTGGGGCTGCAGGATGGCTGTAAATCAGTTGTCCTACCCTGATTCAGGTGACATCATCAGGAATGAAGCCTGAGAACAGCCTGCTAGATATATTGTATCACATATTTTCCTGATACAAGGAATTTTATGTCTTTTAAAACTTGATTAGGCCAGTTACTTTTAATAACTGTGTGTGTGTGTGTGTGTGTGTGTGTGTGTGTGTTTATTTTTTATTTTTTAGATGGAGTCTCGCTCTGCCGCCCAGGCTGGAGTACAGTGGCGCGATCTTGGCTCACTGCAACCTCTGCCTCCTGGGTTCAAGCAATTCTCTTGCCTCAGCCTCATGAGTAGCTGGGACTATAGGTGCGTGCCACGATGCCTGGCTACCTTTTTGCATTTTTAGTAGAGGCAGGGTTTCACAGTGTAAGCCAGGATGGTCTTGATCTCCTGACCTCATGATCCTCCCACCTTGGCCTCCCAAAGTACTAGGATTACAGGCAAGAGCCACCACGCCTGGCCTTTTATGACTGTTTTTGATATGAAGTTATGCAGCTCTGTGTTAAGGAACTCTTAGTGGTGACTGTGGTCAAGCGTTTGTTTCCCTATATTTCTGACCAAGCAAATGTTCACGACTTTGCAATTGATGGACTACAAATAATCTGCATACGTCACTTTGCCCACGGCCAGAGACCAGCCGGAGGCTGCTCAGGTAAGATGGCTTAGCTGTAGACTAGGGCTCAATACTGACTCTTAAAGCCTAGGCATGAGTATTCTTAAAAAGTTGCGAAATGACTCTAATGTGCAGCCAGGATTGAGAACCACTGAACTAGGTGAAAGGCTCTGTGCCAGGGTCTGATTCAAAGCATAGACAGGTGTGCAAGGTCTTCAGGCTCTTAGAGCCCCGCCTGACTGGTTTTGTAATGGATATCTAGGCAGGCACAGTGAGAGGTGAGGCTAGAGGAGGTGTTGTGGAGGACCTGAAATGTAAAGGCTGAGAAGTTTGTACGAAATTTAAAAGTCAATAAATAGGGAGACACAGAAGGTGACTTGGGGGATAGGGAAGGAGTAGACAGAGGTATACAGGGGCATTAAAGGGTCCAGCTTTGTTTTTGTTTTTGTTTTTTTGAGACGGAGTTTCGCTCCTGTTGCCCAGGCTGGAATGCAATGGTGCGATCTCTGTCCACTGCAACTTCTGCCTCCTGGATTCAAGCGATTCTCCCGCCTCAGCCTCTAGAGTAGCTGGGATTACAGGTGCCCACCACCATCCCCGGCTATTTTTTTTTTTTATTTTTAGTAGAGATGGGGGCTTCACCACGTTGCCCAGGCTGGTCTCGAACTCCTGACCTCAGGTGATCCGCCTACCTCAGCCTCCCAAAGTGCTGGGATTACAGGCATGAGCCACTGAGTCCAGCCGGGTCCAGCTATTTACAGGCTAGAAAATGTACTTAATTTTATTATTTTTTAAAATGGAGTAGACTAGCAAAGAAACCGAGCTTTCTTTTACTTCTGTACGGTCAGTTCAAGGTCAACATTCTGCAGCACTCAGGTTTACTGGTCCCGGGAGAGCAGGAACTGGCCCAAATGATCTTTGTAGTACCTAGCACATCGCACGGAACATGGCAGCCTCCTGCTAATGTTTGTTGACTGACTACATGAGTGTAGACTCTTTAGCTGGCCCATCTCGATTTCAGGAGGGCGGGTACCCTGGGCCGGTCTTCCCTCTGCAGGCAAAGCACTGGGGCTGTTCCTCTCACCGTTTTCCTTTCCTCCGTCTATCCCCATTGACTGCTTCCAATGCTATCAACTCCGACCCCGTCTCCTCTCCATTCGGTCCCTCCAGCGTGCCACGCTGCCACCCGGCTGCTCGGCTGAGGCGCCAGGCTTCAAACCTGTCTTTCACCCATTGTTCAGTTTCCGGTGAGTCAAGTTCAACCCCAGGTTCAACCACCACAATGACGGCCACAAACGATCCCTCGCAGACACCTCTCAGACACCCCTCCTCCAGGCCTACAAAGCAGGCACAGAACAGAGGGGCGTTTCCTTTCCCGTGGCCCCCGGCGGTGGAGGCGCGAGTGGGAGCCCCTCTCCCCAGTGACAGGGCCCTCTGTGAGGGAGCGCGCAGCCCTCCGCGGGCGTGGCCCCCCTGGCCCCGCCCCGGTCCGCCCCCGTCGCCCGCGAGCGAGCCCCCGCCAGGCCACCCGACCGCCAGCCCCTCTCCACGCAGCTCGCCGCTCCCTCCCGCGCCGCGGAGTCTTGCCGCGGGGGATGCTCCGGGTCCCACCTCCCAGGGGAGCTGCGCATTTCCGCGCGCCGGGGCGGTCGGCCCTCGCGGCGGTAGCCCGCGTTCCGCGTTCCCGGGAAGTTGTCTCTGGAGCCCGCGGCGCCTGGGTCTCCTCCCCCTGAGCCCCGCCCCCCCGCCCAAAGCTGGGATTGCGAGCTGCCCGGCCCGGGGGCGTCGCCGCTCTCTCAGCGAAGCCTGCGAGTCTCCGCTTCCCTGCGCGGAGCGCGCGTCCCCCGCCTGCCCGGGGACCCCCCGCGCACCCCAGAGACGGCGCGCGCCCAGAGCGCGGGAGCCCGGAGCGCCGGGCGCCTGGGACCCCGCGGAGCCGCTGCCCAGCCCGTGGGGCTCGGCGGGGATGCAGGCTGCGTTGTGAACCCGGGCGCAAAGGCCATGTCCGGCTCTCGCTGCCGGACCCTGTACCCCTTCTCCGGGGAGCGGCACGGCCAGGGGCTGCGCTTCGCCGCAGGCGAGCTCATCACGCTGCTGCAGGTCCCGGACGGCGGCTGGTGGGAAGGCGAGAAGGAGGACGGGCTCCGCGGCTGGTTCCCGGCGAGCTACGTGCAGTTGCTAGAGGTAAGGGGCGAGGGCCGGGGCTGGAAGAGCGGGGCTGCAGTCCTCGGTGCGCTCGCGTACCTGTTGCCCGCTCCGGGGATGCCGCAGCGTCCCGCTCTGAGGGCCGCCCCGGGGGCAGCCCTTACCGGTGCGACCTGTAGCTCCAAGCTCTTGAGGGGCAGCGACGGCAGCGGGCGCCCCTCGGGGCGTGGGCAACGCGGGCTCGCCGGGAGCTCCCCCCTTGAGCCGGGCCTCCAGAGCACATCGTGGCGGCCTTAAGGAAGCCAGAACTTGTTGCTTGTGTGAGTTCAGGAGCAGGCGGGCGCGTTCCCGGCAGTGGCAGGGGCCGGCGAAAGGCTCTGCCAGAGTCTGGCGATCTTGGGAAGATGCACGGAGGATCAGGGGTCTGAGAAGTGGCACCGACTCGGTCCCGCAGTCCCGCGTCTCCACCCCGGAGCCTAGAGCCTGGCGACCCGTGGACGGTTGTGCTGCCCCGGGTCAGGCTGCCTGGCCGCCTCGGGGCCACCCACTTTCTGGTCAGCCGAGCCTGCTGGCTACCAGCCAGAGCCCCCTCAGCAGGCTTGATCCCGGTGTGCCGTAGGTCCCCTCACCCCCCCATTGCCCTCTTCCCTGATCCAGCTCCCCCAGGCTAAAGCTCAGAACCTGAAAGTTACTTGTTCCTGGGGTTCTGGCCTGGCCCCAGGGTTACACAGGACCTGCTGAGCCAAGGCGGCTGGCTGTTTATTGTCTGTGTGACAGGCTGTCCTCTAATCACTGAGCTCACAGTCACAGCCTGAGTGAGACCCGAAGTTTCTAAAGTCCTTTGTGTGTTGGGGGCCGGGGGGGGGTGTGTGTGTGACCTTCCAGGACATCCCTTTTACTAGAAGTCCGTCTGCCCCCAGGATTCTTGTAAAGACTAAATTAACAGTTACCCTCAATTGTGTCAGTATTCCTAAACATTCTGGTAAAACGCTGCCAAAGAAATCATGAGGCTGAATTTATTTATAATTTAACTCTTGACCTACTTCACAGAGAACAAAGTAGCAAATTTTGACTGAAAATGCTCAGTGCAATTTATCAGGAGAAAAGGAAAGAAGGGAAATGGTTACAGGGCGAGTCAGCCAGAGGATGTATCCTGTGACAACATTGTCAGCAATAGAGCCTGGCCTTATAAAAGTACATTAGGTTGCTTTCAGGTCCAGAGGAGAACAACCCAAGCTCTCCTGAAGGGATCAGTAGCATTTGAGCAAAGTTTAGAGGCTGCTGGAATGAGATTTCATGGGCTGTCAGCAGAGTGTGTTCCAGGAATCTTCTTGGTTTTCTGTGTAGAGAATCAGAAGATCCCCTGCTTGTAGGAGAGGCTCAGGTGTGCCCTGCCCTTGCTTTACCAGTTTCTTTCCTGAGATTAGGATGTAAAAGAAAGCAAACGTGGGCTGGGTGCTGTGGCTCACGTCTGTAATCCCAGTATTTTGGGAGGCTGAGGGGGGCGGGTCACCTGAGGTCAGGGGTTCGAGACCAGCCTGAACAAGATGGAGAAATCCCACCTCTACTAAAAATACAAAACCAGCCAGTTGCCATGAGCCGAGATCGCACCATTGCACTCTAGCCTGGGCAACAAGAGTAAAACTCTATCTCAAGAAAACAGCAAGCAGCCTCCTCGTTTCTAGCTTGAAAGCCCTGGAAGAGAGATATATTTTGGGAGTTCTTTGGGTGGCCACCCTTTTCCAGGAAATCCTGATGTGGAAATTTGTCTGATGGTTGTCTGTCTGGTGAGGAGCATCCTGGGCTGGACTGAGCCAGCTGTGTTTTGTGTAGGGGTGAGACTGGTGGGTAGGTGTTAGCATGAGTGGAGTACTGTTTATTCTTCCGGGAAAGGGATGGTGGACCAGGCCCAGGGGACAAGCAGAATTAACAACCAGGACAGTCTTGGCTGTGTCTGTCCCATCCTCTGGCATGTATACACAAAGGTAGGAGATCTCCAGTGTCTCAGGGCCTCTCAGACCATTCTTGAGTAGTAACTTGCAACAAAAGCGTCCATCTGTGTGAGTGGTACTGCTGAGTACCTGCTCAGCATGGTACCTGCACATTATCACCAGTTCCCCGACAGCTCTCTGAAGAGTGAGGTACTTCCCCCATTTTATAGACAAGCAAGCTGAACATGAGAGAGGTGAAGTGAGATCTTCAACGAGTAATGCTCACGTGTTTTGTTAGCAGCTCAGATGGCTGAATATCACCCCCTGCGCCTGTGCTACTTTTAAACATGATAACCTGGGCTCAACTGTGCTAAACAGCAAGTGAGCGAAGGGTCTTGATCCATGGGGAGAAGGGCAGATGCAGCCCCTGAGGTCAGCATGTTGGTGACAGTGTCGCTAAGGGATGGCTAAACCTCGAGGGCTAAAATGAGGACAACTGCAACCACAGGCAACTTGGAGGACCTTCCCTGCAAACCCCAAAGTGTGACTTTACTCAGAGCCAGCTGGGGGGTTTTCCTACAGCGGGCCTGAGTCTGCGGCCTAAGTACTGGATGGGACTCTTCTCAGGGCCAAAGCAGATGCAGTTTCAACAGGAGGGATTGTGGGTCAGGTGCTTGGCATCTGGGAACGTCCTACATGAGCAGGTTGGACCTCAAGGCTGAGGGCTGGGTAGGGATAGAGGATAGGCAAGTAGAGTCCCTTGGGATGGGGTGAGTCCTCAAGGATAGACTCAGAGAATGCAGAGCTCCCCAGGCTGGTGGGTAGACTGGCTAGCATCTGGACTCATGAAACTGGAGAGGGGGCCCATAGATACTGGAGGTGGTAAACCTCATGAGATGTCAGCCAATGGCATCTGAGTTTGCACAAAGCTGGCACTGAGTTTGCTTGGGGGCATGGAGTTCAGAAGGCCAGGGCAGCTGTTGGAGAAACAAGTACAGACAGATGGACTGCATTAGCTTCCTGGCTGAGGGATGGGATTGTGGGTACATGGCTGAGCATGATATCTCTAATGTGCTCCCTATTCCAGTGAAACTTTCACCCTAATGGAAAGAGTGATACCAGGAAACCCTAGCTTGGTGGAGGGGAGTGAGGCACTGAAAACTGTGTGCACGCTGGTTGCTTCCCAAGGGGATCTTCCTTGTTCAGATGAAGCAAGGGGAACCAAGAGACCCAGCCTTTGCAGGGAGCATGCACTGGGGAAGGGAATTGGGAGCTAACTCTAAGAGGGCCACCAGATCTGACCCAGTGGCCAGCCAGCCCTTAAGAGGAGGCCAGCTTGGAGGAAGTCCTGGTTTTTGGGGCAGTATCTTTGGTCAAGATTTCAAGAAATGATACAGCACATATCTGGCTTCCAGAGAGCAGCTTGCAAGAAAACCTCAGGACAGGCAGAGAAGTATAGAGGTCTCTGGTAGGCCCAAGGACTCTGGTCACAAGGGTCCTTCCTGCTCAGAGAGTGGTGCAGCTCTTCAAAGAATGGGCAGAGGGAAACATCAACTTCTAGCAAAGGAATGAGGCCTTACAGCCAAGGCCCACAGCTGCTTATTAGATAAAATCAGTTAGAAAAATCTTTCCTGAGGGTTTCTTCTGCTATGACGAGGGAGAGGAATTGAGAAGTCTTTTAACATCATTTGAAAGATATGATACAGGAAGATACCTGAGGCCAGAGATAGAGGATGTGGGGGCATTTCTGTCAGCTCCAAGCTAGGCCTGAGATCACCTCCATAGTCCTGGGAACCCCATATGTGGGAAGATTTGCACCAGCTTTCTAGGGTACATCGAGGCTGAGAAATAGCTCTTGGGGAAGGTGGATAGAGAAGCCTAGATCTCCATCCTGGGGAAGGTTTGGAGCGACAGACATGGTACCAGGTCAAGCCCAGTGGCTGGACAAGTTGGAGGGTCTAACAAGGTCCAGGAATTCCTGTGACCTTGAATAGAGAGAAGAAATTAGGGACTTGGAGGATGCAATAAGGCATCTACAAAGCCTCCCAGAGCTTTTGGGAAATAATTCCGGGAGACAGTGCGATTGGAACGCAAACAAAATAGAGCTTTCCTTGAACTAGGTGGTATTCTTAGAATCCAGGATCTGGCGGGCTGGGCTGGACCTCTGGGGTACTAACGGAATATGACACTGTTTGCTAGCAAAACTAGAATGGCTGCCGAGGGTCACCCTTAAACTTGATTTCCTTCACTTTACCCTTCGTTCTCCCATTTTGGGTTCATGCAGTTGTGCTGCAGGAGTTTATGAGTGTCTGTGGGAGAGAGTGGGCTGTGCTATGGATAATTAAGGAATGATGTTTTATCTATTGCCATGTAACAAGCTACTCCAAGACTTAGTGTTTCAGAACAACAATTTATTATTATCTGACATGGTTTTGTGGATTGAAGGGGCTCAGCTGGGTGGTTCTTCTGCTGGTCTGTCTTGTCTCTCATGCAGCTGCAATCAGATGGTGGCTGGGGCAGAGTCCTGGAGGCTCAACTGGGCTGCAGCCTCCAGAATGTCATCTTCACTCTCCTGTCTGGTGCCTTGATGTTATTCCATGTGACCTCTCTCTTTATGTGGTGTCTAGTCCTCTAGGGCCTTTCCACATGGCCTTTGTCTTCAGCAGGGTGGTTGGAATTATGTGGTAGCTGGCTTCTAAGAATGCAAAGGCATAAATTGCCAGGCATTCTTAAGGCTTAGGCCCAGTACTGGCATATCGTTTCTGTCACATTCTATTGGGGAAGTAGTCACAGGACCTGTCCAGAGTCAATTTGGAAGGGAGGTGGGTACAGGTGTGGTTATGAGGGAGGCATGGTTCAAAGAACCGTGTTGCAGACTAGCTCCTTCAGAAGGCTAGAGAGAACACACATGGGACAGATGATCCATTAGTGGGGAGGTAGTGCCAGGCCAGACTGATGAGAGAGAGAACCCCAAGAGGGAGGTAAAATGCAGAGACCTGGCAGTTCTACTTGGAGATTCTCTATTGCAATCCTTGGAGGGTTTTTTTTTTTTTTTTTGTAAGACTCTAGAGGTTTCTTTTTAAAGGCCATATGATAAAATGATGCAGCTGGAATTTGAAGTCAGATTTGCTTGGCTCTGGGCCTGTCCACTAAGCCATTGACAGACCAGTTCAGCTCTTTTTAGTCCAGGGCTGTTCAATGCTGGTGATTCCTAGACCTAGTGGATCTGAGCTCCCTGACATCTAATAGATGTTTGCTATATTACACAAATTGATTGTAATACAGAGCCTTTCCCTTTCTTTCTGTAACATGAAAATCACCTAAAATCGGTGTGACCTTATCCCTCATGCTAGTATTTTTCAGACAGTCATCAACTCTGTTCACAAAAGGTGTAATTAGGGCTTGTAGCTTGGTGGCGGCGGGGTGGGGGCGAGGGCAGATAGGTAATTGTAACTGAGAAGACCGAGGTGTTTTCTGTCATCTTCACTAAATCACCCTGCTCCTTGGTATGGGGGCTGTGGCCGGTATTTGTAGCCCCTGCTGTTAGAAAAATTGACCTTTGGTCCACCACTCTGTTAGCCTCAACTCAGAAGGAGCCACCCCCTTTGTCACACGTGTGTGCTGGTCTGGTCAGTGGCTACTCCGCAGGACTTTAAAGCAATGGGCAAGCCTTGTGGATTCAGTGGATTCAGGGCATTTTCACAAAAGTTCCCTTAGCAACAAGTCGGCAGGAATCCCTGACATCTGTTCACCACTCTGTGAATCCCTGATGTCTATTACCACCTTGAAACATGAATGAGAGGCTGACCTTCATGCACTCTTCTCAGCCTGCAAAAACTCAACTTTTATCTGACGGTGTGGTAGACCTTGTCTGTGAACACAGATACTGATCCCCACTCCACCAGTGAAAGAAGAAGTTTTTGGTAAACCAGGAAGCCTTGTGTACATCTAAGATATTTTGACTATATATATACATACATATATATATATATATATATATATATATATAGATATATATATATATATTTTGAGGCAAATTCTCTCTCTGTCACCCAGGCTGGAGTGTAGTGGCACAATCTTGGCTCATTGCAAACTCCCTTTTCTGGGTTCAAGTGATTCTCTTGCCTCAGCCTCCCGAGTAGCTGGGACTACAGGTGCACACCACCATGCCTGGCTAATTTTTTCTATTTTAGTAGAGATGGATTTCACTGTGTTGCCCAGGCTGGTCTCGTACTCCTGAGCTCTGGCAATCCGCCTCCCTTGGCCTGCCAAAGTGCTAGGATTACAGGCATGAGCCACTGCACCTGGCCGGTATTTTGACTATTATCAGGCAAGCCCAGGGACATTGTTCTTGCACTGTGCTGTCTTATTACTCACAGCAGCAAGGTGACACATGACAGGCTTTCTAACAGAATGTCAGGATGGATTCCTCTGTACTTAAATGCAAAATTAGTATATTTCTCTCTCTCCCTGCAATGTCGAGGCTTCTGGGGTGATGTTTATGCCTATGGTGAGAAGAAGAAGTGACGGCTGGCAGATAGCTCTGGCTTTTCCTTGGCTGAGCACAACACGGTATGACATTGTGAAAGTTTCATTGCAGTAGGTATACGAACTGTGAGAAGTTTTTGAGGAGTCTTAAGAGGACCTACCCACCTCCTTTGTTCATATTTACTGTCTACTCTATCATCTATAAGAATTTGTTTTTAGTTTAGCTTCCTAGTTCTCTGTCTACTTCTCTTCTTGAGCTTGGAGCCAGTATTCAGATTCAACCCCTAGGTACTCAGATTTCACACGTTAAAACTAAACTCATCATCTGTCTCCTATCTTTACTGCCTCCTCCTCCTTCTTCGTTTTTTGGTGGGGACAGGGTCTTGCTCTGTTGCCCAGGCTGGAGTACAGTGGTGTGATCATGGCTCACCGCAGCCTTGACCTCCTGGGCTCAAATGATCCTCCAAGCAGCTGGGACTATAGGCACCTGCCACCACACCTTGCTAACTTTTGTATTTTTAGTAGAGACAGGATTTCACCATGTTTCCCAGACTGGTCTCAAACTCCTGGGCTCAAGTGATCCTCTCACCCTGGCCTCCCAAAGTGTTGAGATAACAAGCGTAAGCCACCGTGCCCGGCATCTTCACTGCCTTCTATTCCCAACCTCTAAACCAGGCTTGTGGAACCCACGGCCCACAGGCCACGTATGGCCCAAGACGGCCTTTCAATGAAGCCCAACACAAATTTGTAAACTTTCTCTTTTTTTGAGATGGAGTTTCTCTCTTGTTGCCCAGGCTGGAATGCAATGGCGTGATCTCGGCTCACTGCAACTGCCCCCTCCTGGGTTCAAGCGATTCTTCTGCCTCAGCCTCCCAGGTAGCTGGGACTACAGGCGCATGCCACCATGCCCGGCTAATTTTTTTGTATTTCTTTGTATTTCACTGTGTTAGCCATGATGGTCTTGATCTCCTGACCTCATGATCTGTCTGCTTCAGACTCCCAAAGTGTTGGGATTACAGGCATGAGCCACCATGCCCGGCCCATGCACACACACACACACACACACACACAAATTATATACATATATATATATATATATATATATATATATATATATATAGTTTTTTTTAGCTCATCAGCTATAGTTAGTGTATTTTACGTGAGGCCTAATACAACTTTTCTTCTTCCAGTGTGGACCAGGTAAGCCAAAAGATTGGACACCCCTGCCCTAAACTTTAGTGAATGTCACCACCATTTGTCCACCAAGTGCCGTGATACTCCTCCCCTTACCTTTCCTCTCCTATTCAGTAGCTTAGCAAGCCTCATCCCTTCTCCCTTAGAAACATTTCTTAAAGCCTTCTCCTTCTTAACTTGCACTGGCAAATCTTTTCTGTAAAAGGCCAGGAAACATTTTAGGCTTTGTGTGCCATGAGGCAAAATTGAGTATGGCTGCCTCAGTGTCATCTGTAGTGCGCCAGAGGCAGTGAGAAGCAGTGAGAGCACCCCATATGGTCTCTGTCACAACGAATCCACTCTGCTGCTGTATATAGCAAAAGCAGCCAGAGATAATCTGAAAGCCAATGGGCGTGCCTGTGTTCCAATAAAACTTTATTTATGGACTGAAATTTGAATTTGTTATGATTTTCATGGGCCATGAAGTATTCTTCTTCTTTTGATTTGTTTTTAACATTTTTTTTATTTGGAGACAGAGTCTTACTCTGTTGCCCAGGCTGGAGTGCAGTGGCATGATCTCAGCTCACTGTAGTCTTCACTTCCTGGGTTCAAGCGATTCTCATGCTTCAGCCTCCCAAGTAATTGGTACTATAGGCACGCGCCACCACGCCCAGTGAATTTTTGTATTTTTAGTAGAGACAGGGTTTTGCCATGTTGGCCAGACTGGTCTCGAACTCCTGAGCTCAAGTGATCCACCTGCCTCGACCTCCCAAAGTGCTGGGATTACAGGCATGAGCCACTGCGCCCAGCCAGCCATGTGAATATTTGGGGGAAAATAATTTGAAGCTGAGGGCGACTGCAGGTACACATAACCCTGAGTAGAAGAGTGTGTTCGATACACCTGGGAGCCAGACTATTCCAGAATGGTTAGAGAGTGGCAGACAGCGGAAGAGAGGTTGGGGATGTGCTGGGGAAGGAGATAGAACCTGGGGAGTTGGGTCATTTTCTAAATACAGTGGAAAAGCCTTTGGTTTGATTGAAGCAGGTGGCATGTTCAGGTGTGTTCTGGAAAGCTTGTCTAGACTGTAGGGTAGAGAATGGATTTGAAGAGAACAGGGAGGGGAAGCAAGGAGATTGGTTGGGAAGCTCAGAGCAGGGTGGTGGACATGGAAATGGTGAGAGGTGGGTGGATTTGAAATGTACTTTGCAGGTAGAGTCCACTGGTCTTGCTGGTGAGTTGATTGGAGGGAATGACGGAGTCTCACTTCTTGCAGGCCAGTTGTAATGCACTTTATTCCCTTTTGTATTTTCCGCATCTATCCATCCTTTATTCTGCCACTAGAGATCTCTTCCTGAAAAAAAAAAAAGTGAGGTAAAAGGAAAATACAAGTTTGGAAAAAGTTTCTTAATGCAAAAAGGGCTTTTATAAATTAAAAAACCCAAAACAAAGAGAAAGAGGAGCATATCAGTATAAGAATGGGCAAAGAACTTGGATGGACACTTCCTAATAAAACATACAGGCTGGGCATGGTGGCTCATGCCTATAATCCCAGCACTTTGGAAGGTTAAGGTATGCAGATTGCTTGAGCCCAGGAGTTCAAGACCAGCCTGGGCAACATGGAGAAATCCAAATTTTATCTCTACAAATACAAAAAATAGCTGGGTGTGGTGGTGTGTGCCTAGAGTCCCAGCTACTCAGAAGGCTGAGGTGGGAGGATCGCTTGAGCCCAGGAGGTCAAAGCTGCAGTGAGCCGAGACTGCACCACGGCACTCTAGCCTGAGTGAAAGAGTGAGACCTCGTCTCTTAAAACAAACGAACGAACCCCCCCTAAAAAAACCATGTAAAAAGACGTCAACTATTTAGTCTTGCAGTGATCAAATAATTGCAAATTTAATTTAAAAATAGCTTGAAGAAAGGAAAGTGTCAAAAAAAAAAAAAAAAGAAAGAAAGAAAAAAAGAAAAAAGAATGGTATTGGCAGGGTGTAGGGAAATGGTCTAATGCTTCCTGAAGGGCCATTTGGCACTATACCTCCAAAATGTTAACAAGTACATGTTCTCTGCCTCAGCAATTCCACTTCTAGAAATTTCGACTCAGGAAGCGTCTGATATTTCAGGCAAACTGTAAAGATCAGCGTGTGTTATGTCATAGCCTCTGGTAGCACAAGATGAGCCACAACCTGAATGTACACCAGAAGGAACTAGTTAAAATCAGGTTTACCTGTGCTTAGCACAAGGTTAGAACATGCAGAAGGGGTTCAATAACTATATCAAAATAGATTTTTTTTTTTGAGGTGGAGTCTTGCTCTGTCTCCCAGGCTGGAGTGCAGTGGTGTGATCATGGCTCACTGCAGCCTCCGCCTCTTGGGTTAAAGTGATTCTCCTGTCTCAGCCTCCCGAGTAGCTGGGATTTCAGGTACCCGTCACCGTGCCTGGCTTTTTTTGTATTTTTAGTGGAGATGGGGTTTCACCATGTTGGCCAGGCTGGTCTTGAACTCCTGACCTTAAGTGATCCACCCGCGTCAGCTTCCCAGAGTGTTGGGATGAAACTGAATTTAAAAATAAAAATGTTGGTTAATGATGCTAAATGTTTTTGTGCAGCTAGCATAGTTCATATTTCTCCTCACAGTGAGGCCAAAAGAGATGGCGTGTCCAGAAATAAATTGCTTTTCAAAAGTAGGAACTGTGTGTACCGAACATTCTGTAAGTATCCTTTTGTGGGAAGAATAGGTAGAAGGCATACAAGCTGGTCCAGGGCCACATTCTTATAAATATCCTCAGTAGCAGCAAATCTTTGTCTTTTGAGGGGTGGATTTGATTTTTTTTGGAAACAGCCAAAATTCATTCAAAGCCAAGTCTGGTGTGTCTGTTGATGTGACTGTCTGTCTGTCACCTTGTGGCAAATAGGATTTAAGGCAGCTTAACCAAAAAGCATACGGTACAAAAAGATAAAAGCATAAACACATGAGGAAATCTGTGGAAAGGAGGAAATAAGGGAGAGGAAAAAGTCAGATGACTGTTGGAGTGAAGTTTGGTGAGCAAAGAGAGTAACTGAGTTAAGTAATGCTGCTCAGGGCTGAAAAGGAAGTCCTACCTTAAAGTCTTGGTGAATTTGAGCAGTTAATGAGGAGTAACAGAAGTATTGGTGGCATGTGGGCCTGTGTGCTGTATGGGTCAGGATGGGTTACGATATGCAACCGTAACAATCTCAGTGGTAAAGCAACACAGGTTTGCTTTTTGCTCACGTTGATAGTCTGTTTCAACAGTTGGTTTGCAAAAGACTTGGTTGAGTTGAGTTGGTTTAAAGCTGCAAGACTTCCAGGATGCAGGATGGTGGAGCAACTAGTATCTGGAATCTTCAGGGACTGTGTTAAACAGCACATGGTTCTTAAAGCTTTTGCCCAGGAATGACAGAAGACACGTGTATTTTATTGTCTAAAGCCCAGCCGCACCTAACTTTAAGACAGTGAGAAAATACAATCCTGTCACGTGCTTGGAAGGTGAAAAGGAGCAAGCTGAATCTATGTGGATGGTCCTTTTGACCACCACATGGGTACTCACTCATGGGGACACCCTGATTCTGGCCGTTGCAGTTTCAGTATTTTATCATCACACCTACAGCAGTGCTTCTCAAACTGAATTCAGTGCTGCTAGAGCAAAGTGGTTTCTTTTTGGAGATGGAGTCTTGCTCTGCCGCTCAGGCTGGAGTGCAGTGGTGCAGTCTGGCTCACCGCAACCTCTGCATCCTGGTTCAAGTGATTCTCCTGCCTCAGCCTCTGGAGTAGCTGGGATTACAGGTGCCCACCACCATACCCAGTTAATTTTGTATTTTTAGTAGACAGGAGTTTCACCGTGGTGGTCAGGCTGGTCTCGAACCCCTGACCTCAGGCGATCTGCCCGCCTTGGCCTCCCAAAGTGTTGGGATTACAGGCATGAGCCACCACATTTGGCCGAAAGTTTTTTCTTAAAATGAATTCCCTGGGTCTTGTTGGATACAAATTCTGACTTAGGAGGCCTGGGATGGGGCCTGTGGTTCTGCATGCCTGATAAGCTTCTAAGAGATTCTGCAAAGGGTCCGCAGTGCGCACTTCAGCAGGTGCCCTAAGCTCCTAAGAGCCACAGATATTCTTTCAAATTGGCGCCCTTCCTTCCACAAGCTATTCTAGCATCTTGTGCGCTGCTGGGCACACTAGTAGATACTTGGTCTGTACTTTTTGAACAATTGTGGTCATTTTCTAATCCTAGACTCCCTGTGTTGTGTGCGTGTGTGTATGTGTGTGTGTGTGTGGTTAGTTTATCTGTCACAACCTTGGATTCAACAAAAATACATTTTTATATTTAAGCACTTACTATAAGCCATGCTTTCTTCAAGACTCAGCAGATATAGTCAAAGCCTGGAGCTGAGGTTGGTGGCTTTTCAACAGGGAGCCCTTGGGGATGTGCTGTGCCCCCCAGGGTGACTTGGGCAGGTGACGTCTTTCAGGAGGCTTCAGGTTCACACTTAAGGTTTTCTGTTGAAACCATCCGGATGTTTACCATCCTTCACTTTCTCTCAAATGCCTGAATCCCTCCTCCCTTCTCATTCGCTTGTCAAATGCACAGAGAACTCTAGGGTTAGTCAACAAAAAACTAATTAAGTTGTAAAAATTCTTTAGAGATGCTATTTAAAAAATTCCACAGACATGAGTCCTTGTCCTAATTCAATCATGAGAGAAGATCCTTGTTTTAGCGGTGGCTCATGCGAGAGTGTCATTGAGCCATTTGTTTTTTATTTTTCATATAATTAGGAAAAATCTAAGAAAACTTAACTTTGAATTATTTGAAGTCTGGTGCTCTCATTTAGAAAGTGTTTTATTGATAAATAGCTGCAAACATTTGTTGTGCGTGAAGTGAAAATACAACCTTGTTGAGTGGTCATTGATAAGCAAGGAGGCGCACAAAACAAAATCTTATCTGGAGTTCAGTCTTATATATTCTTTGCTTTGTTTGAGACAGTGTCTTGCTCTGTTCCCCAGGCTGGAGTGCAGTGGAGTAATCTCTACCTCCCAGACTCAAGCCATCCTTCTACCTCAGCCTCCTGAGTAGCTGGGACCACAGGGGCATGCCACCATGCCTAGCTAATTTGTTTTTTTTTTTTCGGAGAGACAGAGGCTTGCTACGTTGCCCAGGCTTGCCTCAAACTCCTGGGCTCGAGCTGTCCTTTTACCTCTGCCTCCCAAAGAGTTGGGATTATAGGCATGAGCCAGTGTGCCCAGCCCAGTCTCATATGTTCATATTATAAAGAAGGCTTCTGGCTGAGCACAGTGCTCATGCCTGTGATCCTAGCACTTTGGGAGGCTGAGGTCAGCGGATCACCTGAAGTCAGGAGTTCCAGACCAGCCTGGCCAGCGTAGTGAAACCCCATCTCTACTATAAATACAAACAAAAATTAGCATGACGTGGTGGCATGTGCCTGTAATCCCAGCTACTCAGGAGGCTGAGGCAGGAGAATTCCTTGAACCCAGTAGACAGAGTGAGCTGAAATCGCACCACTGTACTCCAGCCTGGGTGACAGAGTGAGACTCGGTCTCAAAAAAAAAAAAAAAAAAAAAAAAGAAGGCTTCAAATATGTGGGAGCCTGGCTTCTGATGTAGGGACATCAGAGCCTAGCTGTATAGTATATATCACTATGCACGGTGTGAGATCTGTGCTTCCCAACACGGATGGGCGTGCACATCACTTGAAGCTCATGTTAAAATACAGACTCTGATTTAGTAGCTCTGGGGAGGAAAACTGAATCTGAAAGAAAAAAAACGGACTCTCTGCTCACACTCAACACTGTTTCTCTGCACTCACACAGCACCAGATACTTCTGTGACTAGACTGGAGTGGTGAGTGTTTTCCCACATACCAGGCGGCTCTTCAGTGGACACCAGCTGTGCCTCTTATGTTTCTATTCAGTTGTGACATTGTCTACCTGGCGTTGGAGTCTCAGATCCTACAGGTTAAGAGCTCAGTCCCACAAGACTGCCCCCATTTCGTATATCAAGTAGTGCCACTTATATTTCTGATTGACCAGCTATACATTGGGGTTCCCACTGCCCCCTGCTTGGGTTTGATTAATTTACTACCATGGCTCACAGAACTTGGGGAAACATGTTTGCTGATTTATTGTAAAGGATACAGATGAACAGCCAGATGAAGGAGTGCATTCTGCAAGCTGAAGAATTTTTCTAAGTTCCCCAGGGCTGCTCTGAGGGCCAGGAGAACCTGGGGGAAGAGCTGGGCACCTTGTACACACTCCATAAGTGGAGTTTATGTTCCTGCATGCTCTGGTGATCACAGTTGAAAGCTGGGGGCTGCCTGTTGAATGCCAGCATATAGGGGTAGAGGTGTGCAGCTTCCATGCCCTCTCTGGACTCTCCCAGCACCTCCTTGTTTTCACAACCCAGAAGCTCATCAAATCTTGTTAAAGAGTTTTTATAGGCTGGGCAGGGTGGCTCATGCCTGTAATCCCAGCACTTTGGGAGGCCAAGGCAGGTGGATCACCTGAGGTCAGGCGTTTGAGACCAGCCTGGCCAAATGGTGAAACATCATCTTTACTAAAAATACAAAAATGAGCCAGGTGTGGTGGGCATGCCTGTAGTCCCAGCTACTTGGGAGGCTGAGACCAGAGAATTACTTGAACCCAAGAAGTGGAGGTTGTAGTGAGCCCAGATCATTCCACTGTACTCCAGCGTGGGTGAGACAGAGCAATACTAATCTCAAAAAAAAAAAAAAAAAAAAAATTTATAGAGCTTGGTCTCCAGCCTCCCAGGGCCCCCTTTTCTTGGAGGACAGCAGGTGGGGCTCAAAAATCCCAACCCTCTAATCCTCTAATAACTGGTTCCTGGTGACCAGCCCTAACCTGGGCTATCTGAGGGCCCCCCACCCCTCAGTTACCTTATTAATGTCAACTGAAGTGTGATCAAATGGGCTCATTATGAATAACAAAAGACATTCCTATCGCTCAGGAAATTCCAAGGGTTTGGGCAGCTATGTGCCAGGACCTGGGGACAAGGGCCAAATATATTTCATATGATACCACACCGGGATTCTGCATTTCCAGCCAGCTCCCAAGTGATGCCACTGCTTCCAGTCTTTGGACCACAGTTTGAGTAACGTGGCATTTGAATACCTTTAGGGGTTTTTAAGTTTGTCTGCAAGACATGTTAAATCCTAGCATTAGATTGGATTTAGTTTACTTTCTTTCGTTCTTTCTTTTTTAAAGGGGGTTATATGAGGCCACGCAGGGTCATGGAAAGAACACGGGTTTTGGAATTAGACCTCTCTGAGTATATTTAATCTGAGGACAGAGATATGGTGGCTGGTGTTCCTGTTTGACCAGAGGGGTTCCCTGGATCCTGCGGTGGAGGTGGGCTTCAGGGAGGCTTTCCTGGGGCCAGTCCTAGGGGCCTGGCTATGGAAGGAAGTGGAGGATTCAGCCAGTGGAAAGGCTGGGGGCAGGGTCTGGACTGCAGTATGAACCAGGGCAGTATGAACCAGGGCAGCGAAGAGGCAGCCTGGAATGGTCTTGCCAGATGCCAACAGTGTTAAGAGAAACAGATGCAGCGGGGACATGGTCTCCACATCTTGAGACAGTTTATCAGTTCCAAGGGGATGATAACTGGTTGTTTTGTGTGGTTTGGTTTGTGAACTGGAATGTGAACCCTGCTGCTACTCCCCGTGTGGACAGCTTAGACCACATTCAAGGGTGGGGCAGAACCCCCTGGGAGGTGGGGGCAGCAGAGTGCTTGGCAAGAGGCTGGCCGGTCTGGGTGCAAATCCCAGCTCAGCCCCTGCTACCTGTGTGAGCCCAGGCAGGCTTCAGAATCTTCCAAATTCTCCCAAGCCTCCTCTAAGGGTCAGGAGAACCTGGTGGAAGAACTTTGGCACCTTGTACACACTCTGTAAGTGGAGTTTACATCCCTCAATGCTCTGGTGATCATAGCTGAATGCTGACAGCTGCCTGTTAACTGGAGTTTCCATGGGGCAGAGGGTGGATGGTGTTGGGGAAGTAGGGCAACCCTTATCCACGGGCCTTTCTGAGGTCATATTGCAAGACTGTATGGTTACAGCATTGCAGTTGCGCCACACATCACTTGTGAGTCTTATTAAATCTGGATTTGGATTCAGGAGGTCTGGGGTGGGGCCTGAGATTCTGCATCTCCAGCAGGTTCCCATGGGATGCTGCTGGTATTGGGGTAACACTTGGGGAATTGCATACAAGATGGAATAGGATTTTCCTGG
Source organism: Cacajao melanocephalus (assembly GCA_963573385.1). Taxonomy (NCBI): domain Eukaryota; kingdom Metazoa; phylum Chordata; class Mammalia; order Primates; family Pitheciidae; genus Cacajao; species Cacajao melanocephalus. Next base: position 40,481 of record CAUYLG010018827.1, read on the forward strand.
GAGTTTTCAGGGCATAGGTCCTACAAGTTAAAGCAAGAGAAGCTGCAGCATCTGGCCATTGCTAGTTTATTTGAAACTGCTACATAATGGTTGCTGCTGCTCAGGCTGGGTTAATTAGTCTTAATTGCGTCTTACCTGGGTTTGATGGGCCTCTGGCTGCCTGGGCACTCCCAGAAGAGACTCTTTTTGTAATGAGGAAAAGGTTCTTCATTGGGAGAGGTGAAATTCAAGAGGCTGCTGAAGGACTCAAGCGTTCGTTTTTGTCTTTTTGCCTCTTCTGGGGCAAGGGAAAGGTTTGTTTCAAGGGGCTGGATGGAAAATCCCTTTTTAAAGTGTTGCTGTGGAGCTCGGAATCTAATCCTGGGCCCGTGTTGTAGGGCTCTATGCTGCAGATGGTGGTGGTGCCACCAAGCTGGGGTCTCCTGCAGCCCCGAGATGGAATGCTCAGGTTTTTTCTGTCGGAGACTTAGTCTGGATTTCTGCTGTGTGCCCTAACAGGAGTGGCTGTCCATTTTATCCCCTAGTGATGTCCATCTGTCACAAGGTGAACTCCAAAACTGGGGCTGAGCCTGGGAGGCCACTTGGGTTCTTGGCTTCACGTAGGAAATAATTCAAGAGCTAGCCGACAGAGTAAAGTAAAAGCAAGTTTATTAAAAAGTAAGAGGCTGGGCGCAGTGGCTCACACCTGTAATCCCAGCACTTTGGGAGGCCGAGGTGGGCGGACATGAGGTCAAGAGATCGAGACCATCCTGGCCAACATAATGAAACCCCATCTCTACTAAAATATAAAAATTAGCTGGGCATGGTGACCCGTGTCTGTAGTTCCAGCTACTCAGGAGGCTGAGGCAGGAGAATTGCTTCAACTCGGGAGGTGGAGGTTGCAGTGAGCCAAGATTGTGCCACTGCACTCCAGCCTGGCGCCTGGCGACAGAGCAAGACTCTGTCTCAAAAAAAAAAAAAAAAAAAAAAAGTAAAGGAATAAGGCTGAGCATGGTGGCTCACACCTGTAATCCGAACACTTTGGGAGGTTGAGGCAGGTGGATCACCTGAGGTCAGGAGTTCAAGATCAGCCTGCCCAACATGATGAAACCCTGTCTCTACTAAAAATAAAAAATTAGCTGGGTGTGGTGGTGGGTGCCTGTATTCCCAGCTACTTGGGAAGCCGAGGCAGGAGAATTGCTTGAACCCAGGAGGTGGAGGTCGCAGTGCGGCAGAGGTTGCAGTGAGCCGAGATTGTGCCATTGCACTCCAGTCTGGGTAACAAGAGTGAAACTGTCACATACAAAAAGGTAAGGAAATAAAAGGGTGACTACCACATAGGTAGCAGCATGGGATGCTTGACTGACTATACTTATGGTTCTTTCTTGATTGTATGCTAAACAAGGGGTGGATTATTCATGAGTTTTTCAGGAAATTGGTTGGGAGTTCTGGGAGCTGAGGGTCCCTTCCCCTTTCAGACCATATAGGGTAACTTCCAGACATTGCCGTGGCACTTGTAAACTGTTCTGGTGCTGGTGGGAGTGTTATTTAGCATGACAATTAGCTATAATTACCGCATAATGAGCAGCAAGGACAATCAGAGGTAGCTGTCACTGCCATCTTAATTTTGGTGAGTTTTGCCCAGCTTCTTTACTGCATCCTGTTTGATCAGTGGGGTCTTTGTGACCTGTATCTTATAAAACAAGTTCTGCCAAATTCCTATCTCATATCCCCCAAAGTGATGCTGCAGTGATTTTTGTAACCAGTTTGATCAAGGAACTCTCCTGTTTAAAATTCTTCATAGGTTCTTCATTGCCTTTACAGTATAACATGCCTTAGCCTTGTTTACAAGCCCTTCATGACCCAACCCCTGCCTACCTCCCAAGCTGCATTTTAGCTTTTCTTCTTTTTTTTTGAGATGGAGTCTCGCTCTGCCACCCAGGCTGGAGTACAGTGGCATGATCTCAGCTCACTGCAACTTCTGCCTCCCCAGTTCAAGTGATTCTCCTGCCTCAGCCTCCTGAGTAGCTGGGACTACAGGCACCCACCACCACGCCCCACTAATTATTATGTTTTTACTAGAGATGGGGTTTCAGCATGTTGGCCAGGATGGTCTCAATCTCCTGACCTCGTGATCTATCCAGCTATTTTTTCATGTGCATGGTGTTATCAGAACTACATGGCACTACCTGATTCTTGAGTACAGCTTTGCTTTCTCTCTCTCTCTTTTTTTTTTTTTTGCTGGTGGGGGGTGGTTGTGGATGGAGTTTTGCTCTTGTTGCCCAGGCTGAAGTGCAGTGGTGAGATCTCTGGCTCACCACAACCTCCACCTCCTGGGTTAAAGTGATTCTCCTGCCTCAGCCTCCCAAGTAGCTGGGATTACAGGCATGCACCACCATGTCTCGTTAATTTTGTATTTTTAGTAGAGACAGGGTTTCTCTGTGTTGGTCAGGCTGGTCACGAGCTCCTGACCTCAGGTGATCCACCCACCTAGGCCTCCCAAAGTGCTGGGATTACAGGCGTGAGCCACGGCGCCCAGCTGCTTTCTCTCTCTTCCTTCTGTGCCCTGTGCATACTATTCCTGCTCCTTGAAGTAACCCTCCTTCCCTATCCTCTCTTTTACGCTTACTACCTTTTTGTTCTGTTTGACAGCTTTATTGAGATATATCCCCCTTCTATCCTTATTCTAGACCCCTGAACACTCACCCTACTGGGTTGGAATTTTGTTGCCTCCTCTACATGTGGATTCCTTGAAGTCACGGATTGGGTCTTTGATCTTTCAGCCTTTAGCATTGTACAACCAGGCATAGGCACTTGATAAGAAAACAAAGGGTTGTAGTTTATTCACGTTGACTTTGGTACCAATGAATACAAGATTCTGAGTTTGCTGCCCATGATAGTTATTTGGCTTCACATGGGGAAAAAAGTAACAATGAGGAGTTACAGTAAAATAAATACAAAACAATGAAAATCCCATTCAGGCATCTTACACATGCATACTACAGAAAGCAAGATGGATTGGGGAACAGAGTGTGCGTGACTCAAATAGAACATCCTCACTGCAGGGCAAATAACTCAGATTCCATGAAGTCATTGTATGTATAGGGCAGCAAACCATTATTATTTCCTGCTGGAGACAGACACAGGCGTGGAAGAAATCGGCCTCCCTTGGGATTGATTTGATTATTGGGTGACTCCTAGGATGGGGGTGTTCTCGATTTGTGGGGGTCTTGGGAGGCAGCTTGGTAGAGTGGTGAGGAGTGTGGTTTTTAGAGCTGATCAGGCCTGGGTTTGCATGCTGGCTATATGAGACTTTGGGCATGTTATTTACTTTAACTTCTACCTCAATTTCCATATCTTTTTTTTTTTCTTTTGAGATGAAGTTTTATTCTGTCACCCAGGCTGGAGGGCAATGGTGCGGTCTCAGCTCGCACCATAACCTCTACCTCCCGGATTCAAGCGATTCTCCTGCCTCAGCCTCCCAAGTAGCTGGGATTCCAGGCGTCCACCACCATGCCCTGCTAATTTTTGTATTTTTAGTAGAGATGGGGTTTCATCATGTTGGCCATGCTGGTCTCAAAGTTCTGATCTCAGGTGATCTGCCTGCCATGGCCTTCCAAAGTGCTGGGATTACAGGCATGAGCCACCACGCCCAGCCATCAGTTTTCATATCTTTAAGTGGGAATAATGTGGCCCACATCAGAGGATTGTTGCGAAAGTTAGAATTGTTTTCGTTAACGTAAATGCTCCACTGAGAGCGTGACATCTGTGCTCAGTATTTGCTGATGGCCACTGCCATATTACTTATTTTGCATCCATTGCTCGAATGCTGGTCATTACAATTTTCCTTCTTTCTTAGTAAAAGAAACCTGAGAGTCCTTTCAAACCTCTTGGTCACCATTTTGGGTGGTGACCTTTGTCGTTCTGACCCCTGGCTACTGTCACCTTAAGTCAGTTTCAATCTTGGTTCTTCCAAGTCCCTGTCTGTCTGGTTTTGGCACCATCATTGAAGATACGTTTGCCCAGGAAGTCACAGCCCTTCTGTGGATCTTTGAGTTTGTTACTGTGTATTTGGACCACAAACTTAAACCAGAAATTCCTTTTCAGAGTCTCAATCTCCTTCTATCCAGATCCTCCCTGCATGTGATAAAATGTGACCAAGACTAGAATCTTAACAACAGGTTAAGGGGAATGAAGGAGAGGGGAATCTTAGAACAGGTGACAGATAAACCAGCATGGAAACACAGTTTTCTGCAACAGATTGCATCCAGGATCTCCTGAAATATCTCCCTGCTGGGTATAAGGGAGAATACTCTCATTTGGTATCACAGGACCTATGGATGTTTTCTGTCTTTCTTTTTTCTTTTGAGATGGAGTTTTGCTCTGTTGCCCAGGCTGGAGTGCAATGGCACGATCTCGGCTCACCGCAACCTCCGCCTCCCGTGTTCAAGCGATTCTCCTACCTTAGCTTCCCGGGTAGCTGGGATTATAGGCATGCGCCACCACGCCTGGCTAATTTTGTATTTTTAGTAGAGACGGGGTTTCTCCATGTTGGTCAGGCTGGTCTCGAACTCCCAACCTCAGGTGATCTGCCTGCCTTGGCCTCCCAAAATGCTGGGATTACAGGCGTGAGCCACTGAACTCGGCCGGATGTTTTCAAGTTGATGTGTCTTGTGATATGGCAGAGGGGACACTGGTTCCTTCTTTCAGCCAGCCAACTACAGTTTTTGAGCTCTCTCTGTGCCCCAGCACTTGTCTGTCCTGGTGGTATAATTGGATTCTCCAAGCTGGCGCTTGTAGGGCTCTCTCTGCTCACCTTTTTTTCTCTGATTCCCTCTGTGAACCAGTGAACAAAGAAAAAGCCTCCACACTGTCTGCCATGACAGCCCACACAGGGAAGAGGGCAGAGATCTTCCTGTTTCTTGCTTTGAAAAGAAGAGGCAATTTTTGCTCATCAGCAAAAAAAAAAAAAATAAAAAAATAAATAGTAATGTGGGGTGTGTGGGGTGGGGGTGTTGGTTGGGAGGTTATTTGTGTTTTGTGCGGGGTTTTTTTTTTTTTTTCTTTTTTTTTATCACAAAAAAAAAAAAAAAAAAAAAAAAAAAAAAAAAAGAAAAGTGCGGTGGAGGAGGGAGGGGAGTTGGTGGTGAAGCTCTTTCAAATTTGCCTGTCCCTCTAGCCAGATTACTAATGCATGCTGATTAGAACCTGGGCTAGGAGAGACAGTGAGCTGGGATTTAGGGATGTTCACGGGAGCGGTTTGAGACAGGCTCCAGGTATGCTTTTCGGGAGCCCTGTGGTGGGTGTGGCTGTCAGAGATCCTGAGAGGGTTTAGAATTTCAGATGGGCCCTCTCTGCCTCACCTGGGAGAAAACAGCCAGAGTGAAAGTGAAGCCAGGCTCCTTCCTCATCTATTCAGGGAGCATCCTCCATGTGGAGTCATTCAGAGAGTGTGGGGGTGGGGGAAGCCAGTCTGGGAGATGTTGGTAATGGACTTGCCAAGGCATTGCCAAGCACTCCACGGGCAACACAGAACCATCTCTGGCCTAAGCCCTTCGTCCTGGTCCAAGAAGCCAGTGATACTTCTTGGCATTGTTGGATGGGAGGCAGGGGAGCTGAGCTTGTCTAGAATCTCTCATCTCCCAGTCCTGGTGCTTGCTTCGGGGACCTGGATAAAGCAGCTGTTCATACTGCTACATACACTCCCAGGGGACTGTGACTCAGGCTCTCGATCACTCCCTCCAGGAATCCCTCTGGCTCTGTGGGACCCAGTTTGAAAACCCAGTGTTATGTGAGGCTAAATGCTGACTTTCCTCCTTGCCTGTCAGCATTGCTCTCGGAGGTGCCTAACAGCGCCAGTGCTGAGCTAATGCTGCCGGTGTTCTGGCTTGTTTCTGAATCGCATGCTGGGGTGATTGGGGTGCTTTGTTATTAGTCTTGAGGAAATGATTTCTCTGAGAAGCAGTAGAAGGTGTAAATTATGCTTCACTGCAAATCGTCAAGACTATATATATATTCAGCTACAGCTGCAAGTCTCTTGCAAATGAGGACTGATGTGGGATGCAGCCAAGTTGGAAAGGGTTACGGTGCAGACAGGCAGCTGACATGATTGATAATCATGCAGTCACCTGTACTTGGCTTTCTATGGCTTGTGGTCTGGGGAGAAGAGCCGCAGTCATGCTTAGAGGCTATAGTCCATCTGAGAAGGCTGGAGGGCAGCAGTGAGAAGGTAACACCTCCGTAGGAGCAGACACATTCCCCATTAACCTGGTCCTTAGTCAATATCTCTTGTGTTTCCACCTAGCCAGGGACCCCACCCATGGTATCAACAGCATCCTCTCCACACTTGATCTCTACTGGCTCCCCACTGCTTGAAGTGTCAAGGCACTCCTCATCTGGGCCTTGCATAAGCATGGACCCCGTACAAACTGCACCTGGCCTCCCTCCCTCACCAGCCTCCTTACTTTCCCTTCCTGGAGAGCGGGAAGCACCCTGACACCTTTGTGCATTTACATGGCTGCAGCTTCTGTCTGGAGGCCCTTCTCATCCCTGTCCAGGGAATGATGATCTTCATCCAGATCCAGCCCATGGACGCCTTCCTCTATGTGGCCTTTGATCTCCCCCAGGCAGAGTCCTTTCTTCTTCTGGCTTACATGGGGACCTCCTGCTGGGATGGCAGCAACCACATGGGACTGCAATGCCTTATTTATTTGACTGTTTCCCCCATTACACTCTGAGCTCTGCAGGGCCAGGAAAGCTACTTCCTAAACCTTTGTAACTGCTCTGGCCTGGCAAGGTGCTTGGCATCTCTGAAGTCTGGCTCAGTAAGTATTTGATGACTGGATGAGTGAATCAAAAAGGATAAAGGGAGAACTTGCCTTAAGAACTGGGGACGTCTTGTCTGATTTTGGCTCATGGCTTAACCAGCTTGGGGTCACAGACAGCCAAGGTTGGAAGGAGTGTAGCCAGGTCATCTTGGAGTGCTGACCATCAGGGTAAGGCCACTGGGTCCTGGAGAACAAGGCCATTGAGCCCCAGGCCAGGACACCCAGGACTGGAATGTGAAAGACAGCAGGGATGCTTGGAGTGGTCCTCTCTCCTCATCTCCTTCTCAATAGGGCTGCTGCAGGGGCAGTTTGGTGTAGCTGAGGGCTGTGGGTTTTAACTACAGACTTCCAACACCCCATCCACAGAGTTATTGACTCTTTGGCCATGCAAAGTTCATGTAAGATCTCTGACTGTCAGTTTCTTCGTCTATCAAGAGGTGGTGACATCCATTCAGCTGCCCATTCAGGTTGACTGGAAGGATTTTTTTTGGAGGGGTGGGCAGAGTTTCGCCTTTGTTGCCCACTCTGGAGTGCAATGGCCCAATCTTGGCTCACTGCAACCTCTGTCTCCCAGGTTCAAGTGATTCTTCTGCCTCAGCCTCCCGAGTAGCTGGGATTACAGGCATGTGTCACCACACCTGGCAGATTTTTAATCTTTTTAGTAGAGGTGGGGTTTTTCTCCATATTGGTCAGGCTGGTCTCGAACTCCCAACCTCAGGTGATCTGCCTGCCTCGGCCTCCCAAAGTGCTGGGATTACAGGCGTGAGCCACTGCGCCCGTCTGACTGGAAGGATTTGGAAGGTGGTGGTGGATGTGTATGGGATTTGAAGTTTACAGGTGAGCTGATGATGAACACAAGCACTGCTAAGGGAGGCTGTGCAGGAAGAAGAGTGGGCGAGTCTCTCCCCAGCTGGTGCACCCAGCTGTCCCAACTCAACCAGGCGGCTTCTTGGTCTAACCCTCCCTCTTTGCTGTGGTCGTCCTTTCTCCTCTGGCCTCTTTGAAGCTTCTTCTGAGGCCTCCTCCTAAGACCTTCTCTGTCCTCTGCTATATGATTAGAAAAGCTGTTGGAATTCTTGGCCCAGACAAGCTTTAACTGTTTGCAGTAAGAGCTCTGTTGCCTCCTTCATGCTTCCCTGCCTTCGATTAAGCTCCTCTAAGGCTCCAGGTGTGTTCTCAGCCCTGGGATCCAGCCGAGAATGAGATGGAGTGGAGAGGACTCAGGGGTGCCAGGGGAACCAGGCTGAGTGATCAGGGGTTGTGGCCAGCACAGTGAGGGGCCCCAGGGGGCAGTCAGGCCTAGGGGCATGCTCTGGGATACCATGGGCTGAGTTGGGACCCACTCCCCATTCATATTTGAAGTCCCGAACCCCTAGTACCTGAGAATGTGACTGCACGTAGAAATGTGACTGCACCGGCCGGGGCTGGGCATGGTGGCTCACGCCTGTAATCCCAGCACTTTGGGAGGCCAAGGCAGGCGGATCACCTGAGGTCAGGAGTTCGAGACCAGCCTGACCAACATGGAGAAGCCCGGCCTCTACTAAAAATGCAAAAATTAGCCAGATGTGGTGGTGCATGCCTATAATTCCAGCTACTTGGGAGGCCGAGGCAGGAGAATCGCTTGAACCCAGCAGGTGGAGGTTGTGGTGAGCCGAGATTATGCCATTGTACTCCAGCCTGGGCAACAAGAGTGAAACTCTGTCTCAAAAAAAAAAAAAAAAAAAAAATGCCTGGCTGGCTGTAGTAGCTCATACCTGTAATCCTGTTTGTGACGCCAAGACAGGAGGATCACTTAAGTCCAGGAATTCAAGACAAGCCTGAGCAACATAGAGAGACCCTCACTCAACAAACTACAAATAAAAAGAAAAAAAGTACAATAAAAAGAAAAAAACATTTTTCGACCACCCTGTTGTAGGTCAAAGACAATGACTAATTAAATAAAATGCAGTCATCATCCTGTATGACTGGTGTCCTTGTAAGAAAGGGAAATGAGGACGCAGATACACACAGAGGGGAGACCGTGTGAAGACACAGGGAGAAGACAGCTGTTTGTAAGCCAGTGGGGAGAAGCCTTATAAGAAACCTTGAGCTTGGACTCCCAGCTTCTAGAACTGTGAGGAAAGAAATTTCAGTTGTTTAAGCCACCCAGTCTATGATTCTTTTTTTTTTTTTTGAGACAGAGTCTTGCTCTGTCACCGGGCTAGAGTGCAATGGTGTGATCTTGGCTCACTGCAACCTCTGGTGTGATGTTGGCTCACTGCAACCTCTGTCTTCCGGATTCAAGCAGTTCTCCTGCCTCAGCCTCCCAAGCAGCTGGGACTACAAGCGTGTGCCACTGCGCCAAGCTAATTTTTGTGTTTTTAGTAGAGATGGGGTTTCACCATGTTGGCCAGAGTGGTCTCGATCTCTTGACCTTGTGATCTGCCCGCCTTGGCCTCCCAAAATGCTGGGAATACAGGCATGAGCCACCATGCCCAGCCATGTGATTCTTTTTTTATGGCAGCCCCAGCAAACTCATACAAGCCCTTTAAACTGGGTTTGGGTAGGCAACTTATTTACATAGCTGTGCATAGGCTCAAAACCTTGAAAAAGCATTGGGACCTAGGGACCGTCTGCTTGTCCCATTTTTCTTCGAGCATGTATTCCTATATAAAGGGCCATATATTTCACTTGTTTATTACCTTATTATGTGTCTCCTTCATTAGAATGTGAGCTCCAGGCCAGGCATAATGGCTCATGCCTATAATTCCAACACTTTGAGAGGTTGAAGCAAGGAGGATCACTTGAGCCCTGGATTTTGAGACCAGCCTGGGTGACATAGTGAGACCCCCATCTCTACAAAAAAATAAAAAATTAGCCAGGTGTGGTGGCAGATACCTGTGGTCCCAGCTACTTAGAAGTCTAATGTGGGAGGATAGCTTGAGTCTGGGAGGGCGAGGCTGCAGTGAGCTGTGATTGTGCCACTGTGCTCCAGCCTGGGTGACAGAGTGAGACCCTGTCTCAAAAAAAGGAATGTGACTCCATGAGGGCAGAGCTGCATCATGTCACAGCTGCAGAGGCACTGGCACATGTCTTTTAGAAGAATTCTGTCTGAACCAAGGGCCTGAAGTCAAACTCTTCACTCTGGGCCTCAATTCAGGATTTTTAATTAAAATTGCTGGTTTTGGCTGGGTGCAGTGGCTCACGCCTGTAATCCCAGCACTTTGGGAGGCCGAGGCGGGTGGATCATGAGGTCAAGAGATCAAGACCATCCTGGCCAACATGGTGAAACCTCGTCTCTACTAAAAATACAAAAATTAGCTGGGTGTGGTGGCACACACCTGTAATCCCAGCTACTCAGGAGGCTGAGGCAGGAGAATCGCTTGAACCTAGGAGGCGGAGGTTGCAGTGAGCTGAGATGGAGCCACTGCACTCCATCCGGGTGACAGAGTGAGATTCCATCTCAAAAAAAAAAAAAAAAAAAAATTGCTGGTTTTCCACATCCAGGTCTCTGTTTAATGCTCACATTGCAAAGTGACTTACTGTTAGTTCTACAGACTGTATCCCATATATCCCTCTAATCTCTACTCACTCCCCAAATGTGATTAACATGTGTTAAAAATCAGAGGAGAAAGCTTCCGTTATTAGCTTTTGTTTACACTGGGTGAGTTGAGCCACAGACTATATTAAACTAGGTCCTAGCAGCCTATGAGTTTGAACGTCGTCTCCCTCCAGAGGGTTCACTTAATGAGGCCAGGGATTCCATCACTACCGTGTCCCGAACACCTGTGGCAGTGCCTGGCCTGGGGTTGGGCACTTACTCATGTTATTCACTTATTCATATCTGGGAATGAACAATTCAGCCAGTATAAAGGACAGATTAGTACATGCCGAGCATTTTCCAGGGGAGATCAGCTGGTCTTCCTGTGAAGATTTGTCAGCTTCATCCCTCCACCGTCTCCCCATGCTCAGGGCTCTGCTCCCTTTCCAGGCTGTTGCTGCTGGTTCTTTTTTTGGGTCTGCAGCCACCTCCTACCCCCGTGAAGGGCAAACCCAGCATCATGTTACCTCCTCAGCATAAGAGGAGAGGGGGTCTCTTTTTATACCTCAGAACTCCTCGGGTCCCTGATTTCGGGAAACTCATGACTTACCTAGGAATCATTCCTCCTTTTTTTCATTTTTTCTCTCCTTCCTTCCCACCTCTACTTTTTAAAAAAGTTGTGTTAAAACTCACATAACATGAAATTCACTATTTTAAAGTTCAGTGGCATTTAGTGCATTCACAGTGTTGTGCAACCACCACCATGATCCAGTTCCAGAAGAGTTTCATCATCCCCAAAGGTAACCCATACTCATTAAGCAGTCACCCCTCATTCTCCTTCCTCCAGCTGCCCCCAGCATCTGGCAACCACTAATCTGTTTTCTGGCTGTATGCATTTGCCTATTCTGGAATCAGAATGAGTGAACTTCATGTTTGGTTTCTTTTAGTTGACATGATGTCTTCAAGGTTCATTTGTGTAGTAACGTGTATCAGTACTTCATCCTTTTTCGTGACTGAATAATACTCCATTTATGGATATACCACATTTGTTTATCCATCCATCAGTTGATGGACACTTGGGTCGTTCACATGTTTTGGCTGTTGTGAATAGCACCGTCCACTTCTTTTTCTGGTCTTCAGTTCTGCCTCCAGATGCTGACTCTTGAGTATTTTGTTGAGACTTCATGGGTTACTGGCAATGGAAAAGGCACTTGTGAAATAAGAAGGTAGGCAGTGAGTGGCTCTGGCTACAAAGCCCTTTGTGAAAGTCTGTCAAGTCTTAGTTTCCTCACTTCCTAAATTGGTATAAAATTCCCTGCCCTGTTTACTCAACCCTGCAGAATGTTGTAAGAGGCGCAAGTCATAGAATGTGAGGTTCAGCCCTTCCTAAGCTGAAAAGTCAGATGTCAAGTGATAGTTATGTATGTTCCTCATTTTTTCTTTGATTGTGTCCCTTTCTGTTTCTTTTCCTCTCTGCTTCCTCATTTCTCCTTTTGCTAATGGCTGCATTTGAATTCTGTTTTCCTTTCTTCTTTCCTCTGCTTTCAGCTGGCCTGGGGGCAAAGTTGAGAGCCACAGAGAGTGTTATGCACAGTGCTGTGCTGGAGGTGAGCAAGATGGTTGGCTGTCACATGGGGAATCCTTGGGCAGAGGAAGGAGGTTAGCTGCACTGACTGGGGGGTGATGGGGTGAAGTCAGCCAGGACTAGGCCCAGAGGAGGGGAATGAGGGCTGCCATGGCGGGCCATCCCATCTGGCTTGGATTTAGAGACTTCATTTACAGACAGCTTTGAGGCCTTTTGGAGTCCAGGAAGTTGCCAGATTGATGGATACTTAGGCAGATATTAGAATCCAAACAAGCAGACCCGAGGGACACTTACGGTAAAGCAGCAGATGGAGGTGTAGGCTTTTCTTAGTATGTTGCTTTTGCGAATGCTAAATCATCTGCGGTCCTGTGTGTGTTGTTTTCCCAGCTGAAGTTGAAGCTTCTTGAAGACAAAAGTGATGACAGTCTTTGATTTTTGTGCTTGCTCCTGGTGTCCCTCAGAGAGTTCTGAACATAAGTGGCATTTGCTGTATGTGTTCACTTGTTTAGCGGTTATGGAGGGCTTTCATGCAGGATTTCTCACTTAATCTTATAAACAGCCTGGCAAGGTGGATTCCATTTCTCAGATAAAGGTAAGGCTCAGAGAGGTCAAGGAACTTGCTCAGGACACGCAGCCAACCAGAGGTGTCAACACTGCTTAGGACCAGCGCTCTTCACTGCTTCACCTGTCCCTTACGAGGACTGCCTGGTTTTTATGGCAGATAAGAAGCATGTGGCCGTGATTATTTAGGGGGTTGGGAGATGAATCCTTACGCAGCTGGATCTTGTTTATTTTTGAGATTTTTTTCCCCCCCTAACATCTTAGAATTTTCAAATCCAGAAGAAGTTCTATAAAAGTTGCAGGTGGCCTTTCCTATTACTCAAGGACTGTAGATTCCTTTTGTCTCAAATTTCAGCGACACTTCAAGGAAAGCCAATTTCCTGCTAAATTGATGTGTTCCTCATTTGTTACCAGAAGACCTGATTTAAGGAACTATTCTTGGTGACAGGCAGGGAGCCAGCTGTGAATGGGGTTCTGGATTCGCTGTCAGAGCCCTGCTTGGACCAAGTTACTGAGAAGTCTGGCTCCGACTGGGTCTGGCAGGAGGTGCTGGTGTGTTGCAGTGAGCGAATCTAGGGAAAGCTTGCCCGGAGGAAATTCGGTCAAGATGTTCAGTTTTAACACCTCTGGTTTTCTTCCAAATCAAAAGAGGAAAAGATTCTGACTTAAGGGATGAAGGAAGTTTTAGGATTTTCCATGAATGGAACTCAGAGGTTGAGGGATCCTGGATTGTTTGTGGCTCAAGTGAAGCTGCAGAGAAAGAAATGGTGCCTGGGAGTTGGGAGGACTTTTGCCCTTGGATGGGCCTTAGGCAAATTGCTGAGCTTAGAAAACAGTTGATCCCAGTGGTTCGCTGGCTCAGCCACAGAAAGTGCCAGCTGGCCTTTGAGTTGTTCAGGGATCTGTAGTGGTATTTGTGTGTGCGGCAGAGGGATACTTCTAAGCTCAGAGACCTCCTCCGAGGTGACAGAGCTGCTGGGCGGAAGATGTGAGGTTAAAAGGCTGCTTTCTTTCTCATTCGAACCTTTTAGCACATTAACAAGGTGAGGGGCTCATTCACTGAACAAACGCTCATTTGGTGCCAGCCGTGTGCAGGGCACAACCTGGAAAGTAGGAGTAGTGGCGAACAAAACCCACAGACATCCTGACTTTGTAGAGTTTACATTTTAGTTAGGGGTGACAGACAGCAAATACAACTAAGCAAACTGTGCGGTGGTCTAGAAAATGTGTAATTTCAAATGGGATGGGCTGAGAAGCTCTCATTAAGAGAGGACATCTGTGCAAAGCCCTGGAAGAGATGATGGAGGAAGTGCGTGGATTGCTGGCAGAAGAGCATTCCAGCTGGAAGACAGAACAGCATGTGCAAAGGCCCTGTGGCCAGAGAATTCCTAGAGTGGTCAGGGAACAGCAAGGAGGTCAATGTGGCTGGGGCAGAGTGAGTGTGTGTGGTTGAGGCATGTTGAAGATGGGGACAGAGAGGTGACCAGACTGAGGGGTGGGTGGGGCCAGGGCATGAGGGCTTTGGAGACCCTCATGAGGACCTGACATTTACCCTGAGTGCCAGGGGAGCCGTTGAGCAGAGGAGGGACTTGAGCCACTGGATGTTTACACTGGATCACTCTGCTGCTTTGTTGGGAATGGATCTTGGGGGATGGTGGGGGGAGCAGAGGGTAGAAGGAGGGAGACAAATAAGGAGGTTATTGCAGTAATACAAGCAAGAGCTGATGCTGGCTGTGACATGGCTGACACTGTTGGATTTTGGATGTATTTTGAAAACGAGACCAATGGGATTTGGTGATGGGTGGCATGTATAAAGTTGGAGAGAAAACTCAAAGCAAGTGTCAAGGTTTTGGCATAAGCAAGTGGGAGGAAGGAGCTGGTTTGAAGTGAGAAAGTCACGACCAGAAGCAGCCGATTTTGGGAGGAAATAAGAGTTTGTTTTGGATAGGTGAAGTGTGAGATTCCTATATATATTCAAATAATGATATTGAGTAAGCATTTGGAAAGATGATTCTTTAGTTCAAGGTAGGTTTTAATTTGTTTGTTTGTTTGTTTTTTTTTGAGATGAAGTTTTGCTCTTGTTGCCCAGGCTGGAGTGCAATGGTGCAATCTCGGTTCTCCGAAACCTCCGCCTCCCGGGTTCAAGCGATTCTCCTGCCTCAGCCTCCTGAGTAGCTGAGATTACAGGCATCCCCCACCACACCTGGCTAAGTTTTGTATTTTTAGCAGAGATGGGGTTTCTCCATGTTGGTCAGGCTGGTCTCGAGCTCCTGACCTCAGGTGATCCACCTGCCTCAGCCTCCCATAGTGCTGGGATTACAGGTGTGAGCCACCGTGCTTGGCCAGGAAGGAAATATCTAAAAAGGCTTCTTAGAGTGGGTGATAATGAAAAAAAATGTTGAAAAACCTCAGAATTATTCGAAAGCCCCCTTGAACAACCTTGCCAGGCCCCTGTGGAAAGATATTCTGATGTTTTGTGGGTTTAGTTCTTCTTTTAAATAAATTAAAAAGAAAAAAAAAACCAAGCTATTATTTCTTAACTTTTTTTCTCACCTGGTAATATAACTTGAAGATTTTTTGTGGTTGTTGTTAGCACGTATACATCAGTGGTTATTTATAAAAGCTGTGTGGTATTCTATAGTATGGATGTAGCGTACTTTATTTTCTATTCCTTAATTGACGGATATTTAAAGTGTTTCTATTTTTTTCTTCTTGCTATTAAAAGTACCATGGCAAAGAATTGAACCTGTAATCTGAGCTGCTTGGAAGCTGAGAGGTGGGAGTAGCTTGACCCTAGGAATTACGGTAGCTTAGGCAACATGATGTAATGAGAGGCCAGGTGCAGTGGCTCACAACTGCAATCCCAGCACTCTGGGAGGCTGAGGTGGGTGGGTGGCTTGAGCCCAGGAGTCCAAGACCAGCCTGGGCAATGTGGAAAAACCCTGTCTCTACAAAAAAATACAACCATCAGCCAGGCCAGGTGGTGCATGCCTATAGCCCCAGCTACTCGGGAAGCTGAGGTACGAGGATCACCTGAGCCCAGAAGGTGTAGCTACGGCTAATTTTGTACCTTTAGTAGAGACGGGATTTCTCCACATTGGTCAGGCTGGTCTCGAACTCCTGACCTCAGGTGATCCGCCCTCTTTGGCCTCCCAAAGTGCTGAGATTACAGGCCTGAGCCAACGCACCCAGCCACGTATTTTATTAAAAAGCAAAAGGAAGAAAACTCGAGAAAGAAAAGAGTATTTTCCTAACTTGCTATGTGCAAACTCTGATGCCTGTTTATCAAATTGGAGCTCTTCTTGGGAGTGAGATGAAGGAGCTTTCTTGAGCCCCCACCTGCTGGAAAGGAGCTGGTGGAGGGCCTGGTGTGTTGACTCATGCCTGCAATCTCAGCACTCTGGGAGGCTGAAGCGGTAGGATTGTTTAGGCCAGGAGTTCAAGACCAGCTTGGGGAACATAATGAGACCCCCATCTCTACTAAAAATCAAAAAGTTAGCTGGGCATGGTGGTGTGTACCTGTAGTCCCAGCCACTTGGGAGGCTGAGGCAAGAGGATCACCTGAAGCTCAGGAGCTTAAGGCTGTAGTGAGCTAGGATTGCCCCACTGCACTTCAGCTGGCATGGTGGAGTGAGACCCTGTCTCTAACAAAAAGAAAGAAAGAGAGAAAAAAGCCAGTAATCCTGGGTTCTTAGTGCCTTTTGCACTGAGACCTCTGCAAGGCTGGCCAAGGGCAGAATGATCTTCTGTGTAATGGGGAGGCCTCCTGAGGCCTGGGGAGGACCCTCTGCCTGTTGCCTTTGGATGGGGCAAAGTAAAAGGATCTTTGAATCAGTGCATGCAGGTATCCCATTTCCAGATCCTGAGAGCCACTGGTTTTCTTCCAGCAGAGGCTCAAGTCCCACGCCCTTTGGAAGCTGCAGGGTGGGAGGCTGGAGTAGGGAGCCTCTAAATAGGAGGGGTAATTATGGTGTAAAAATGCAAGCAGTGGATCTTCTGCTTACATTTACTTTGGGGGTGCAGTTTTATTTTAGGATGTCCAGAGGGAAAAGAAAGGCTTGACCATTTAAAGGCACTCTTGGCAAAAGCCAGTGTTTTTCAACCATTGGACGAAGCTTGCCTGCCTAATGAGCAATCTGTAGAAATTGACGCATAAAAGGCATTGCTAAGTAAAGAAGAGGAGGTGGAGATCAATGAGGGCACAAGCTGGTGCCACAGGAACTCTTTAGTCAAGTCGAAATAAAAGCTCCCATGGGCAGCATGTGTGCCGGGCTCCTTTTCTGTTTTAGAAGCAGCAAGATGAAGTCATGGTACATCTCTAGGGCATGAAGAGTTAAAACTTTTTTTTCTTTTTCTTTTTTTTTTTTTGAGATGACGTTTGCTCTTGTTGCCCAGGCTGGAATGCAGCAGCACCATCTCAACTCACTGCAACCTTGGCCTCCTGGGTTCAAGCGATTCTCCTGCCTCAGCCTTCTGAGTAGCTGGGATTACAGGCGCCTGCCACCACGCCTGGCTAATTTTTTGTATATTTAGGAGAGATGGGATTTCACCATGTTGGCCAGGCTGGTCTTGAACTCCTGACCTCAGGTCATCCACCCACCTTGGCCTCCCAAAGTGCTGGGATTAGAGGCATGAGCCTTTTTTTCTTCCTTTTCTTTTATTATTATTATTATTATTATTATTATTATTATTAGAGACAGGATCTCACCATGTTACGCAGGCTTGTCTTAAACTTCTAGACTCAGGTGAGCCTCCTGCCTCAGTTTCCCAAAGTACTGAGATTACAGGTGTGAGCCATTGTGTCTGGCCTCTTTTTCTTTTTTTTCCCTTTTTTTCATATTTAAAGAGAGACAAGGTTTTGCTGCGTTGCCCAAACTGGAGTGCAGTGGCTATTCACAGGTATGGTTATGGCTCATTGCCATCTTGAACTCCTGGCCTCAAGCAATCCTCTTGCTCAGCCTCCTGAGTACCTGGAACTATAGGTTCACACCATCATACCTGGCCAGTTAAACCTTTTCTAGGACAATTTTCTCCCAAGAGAAAGTCCAGTCATGGCCGTATTTCTAATCCTGGCTGTACACTGGGAATTGTAACTGGTCACGAATGCCCAGGCCACACCCAGACTAATGACGTCAGACCAGATGAAGCTCCTCAGGTGGCTGCAAGGGGCGGTCAAAGGTAAGTAACCGAGAAGTCTGAGCTGGGGCATCACAGGCGGCTGGGGGATTGTTAATGACAGCTGTCATATGCCGGGTGGTTTCTTTGTACCATGAAACCACATTTAATGTGCTAAATGAGCATGTTATCTGCATTCTCTAATGTAATCCTTACTCTGTGAGTACAGTGCTTTGAATTTGCTCATTTGACAGGTGAGGACTGGAGCACCCTACCTAAGGGTGCCCAGCTAGAAAGAAGTGTCCCAGGTCTCTGTATCTCAACATGAGCTCTCACCCTCAGGGTAAAGCTGCCCCATGGGGAATGTCTCAGGGACTTGCTGGGAGGATGGGAATGCCAAGCGTGGGTTGAAACCAAGGGCTTGTCAGCACTCAAAATATGGCCCTGTCCCCCAACCCAGGTGGGAGAACTGAGGTCAGATGCAGGAGTGATAAAGAACAAGTCAGTATTCAGGAGGTACTAATTAAAAATATGTTAGAGGCCTTTTTATTTCTTTCAACTTTAATCTGTGTATTTCTCTCTAAAGCATTTTTGTAGCTAGATCTTTTGATTTCTTTAAATCATGTTCTAATCTATGTTTCCCTTTCTTTTTTTTTTTAATTAAAAATGTTTTAGCCAGGTGCGGTGGCTCACACCTGTAATCCCAATACTTTGAGAGGCCGAGGCCAGCAGACCACTTGAAGTCAGGAGTTCTGAAACCAGCCTGGCCAACATGGTGAAAACCCATCTTTACTAAAAACCACAAAAATTAGCTGGGTATGTTGGTGCATGCCTGTAATCGCAGCTGCTTGGGAGGCTGAGGCAGGAGAATCGCTTGAACCTGGGAGGTGGAGGTTACAATAAGCCGAGATCATGCCACTGCACTCCAGCCTGGGTGACAGAGTGAGACGGGGTTTCTCCATGTTGGTCACGCTGGTCTCAAACTCCTGACCTCAGGTGATCCACCTGCCTCGGCCTCCCAAAGTGCTGGGATGACAGGTGTGAACCACCTTGTCCAGCCCCATATATTTTTTAAACTATGATAAATCACATGTAACAAAATTTACCATCTTAACCATTGGAAGTCTACAGTTCAGTATTAAGCACGTCACATTGTTGTGCAGGCTTCACCATGATTTAGCCCCAGAACCTTTTTCATTTTGCAAAACTGAAAGTCAGAACCCAATCAATAGTAACTCCCCCTTCCCTCTTCCCTCAGCCCCTGGTAACTCCATTCTCCATTCCGTTTCTATGAATTTGACTATGCTAGAGACCTCATGTAATTGGAATTATATTTGTCCTTGTGTGATGGGCTTATTTAGCTTAGCATTTGACCTTTTTTTTTTTTTTTTTGAGACGGAGTCTTTCTCTGTCGCCCAGACTGGAGTGCAGTGGCATGATCTCGGCTCACTGCAAACTCCGCCCCCCAGGTTCAAGCGATTCTCCTGCCCCAGCCTCCCAAGTAGCTGGGATTACAGGTGTCCGCCACCACGCCCAGCTAATTTTTGCATTTTTAGTAGAGACAGGGTTTCACCATGTTGGCTAGGATGGTCTTGATCTCCTGACCTTATGATCCACCCTCCTTGGCCTCCCAAAGTGCTGGGATTACAGGCGTGAGCCACTGCACCCAGCCAGCATTTGAACATCTTAATAGGCAAATAATTTATGCTATCCTTTTATGACAAGTTATTGATTCATAGAAAAATATGGATTGATCAGATGTGGCTCTGTTTTTTCTCACTTAACACCTCTGGAAACTTAACACAGCTGATAGTCAGTGACATGAAAATACCAAACTTTTAAAAAGTAGCTCATGGAGCAAACTGGGACCTCTGCAATCCCTTGATAATTTTTTCCTTCTTTAAAAAAATCAGAAGATACAAGCTCCCCCAGAGTGCTTGTCAAGAATGAGTGGGAAGGGGACCCCAGGAAACTTGAAGGATACATTAAATTCTTCAAATAAATTCAGGAAGTAACAGCCAGGAGTGCTTCACACCATTTATAAAATATGCAGCTCCCTCTGAGAGAGAGAGAGGATTCAGTGTGATGTTTTTCCCTCTGAAATAAGCCCGCCCAGGCTCTCAGCACAGACTGTGTGATTCTTACACTGGGCAGTGAGTGCCTGCTTCTTCAGGCCGGGCTGTCAGAGCAGGGACAATCCCAAGCCAAGTCACTGTTTTCAGTTCATCTCAGAGGGACCCAGCATGTGCCTGGGAGATATTAGCCCCTTCAGAGTGGGAGCATTTGGAAGGGTTCTGCCAGCATCCTGGGAAGGCATTTTTGTGAGGCAGATTGGGAAATGGACATTTGCATTTGGTTTCCTCATCCATCATTGAATGTTTTTGGCTTAGACTGGAGGGCATGTTTGATTTCAATGTAATAGTTAATGACTGAGTGGAACAACAGTGGAACCTGTCAAGATTAACTGTTGAGCAGTCAGCTGAAATGTGTGGGAATGGGAGCCTGCAGGAAGTTCAGGTTTGAAGTCAGCGACCTTCTCTTCCCGTTGACACGGTAGAATTCTGTTATAATACTTGAGTCGGGACAAGATGGCACCTACTGTGGTCGATATTTGTGGTCTGTTGTCTCTGATTCTCTTTCTTCTGGTGACAACACTTCCAGTTTTCCTTGGGGAACCAAAGATGCAGTGGATTCACGGAAAATGAATGAACCGTTGGTTGGAGCTGGTTTGGGTTTGGTGAGACCCAGGCTTCTCCTAAATCCCCTTCACTACACTGAACCAGGAATGGACATGTCACTCAAGCTGAGTTCATGAGATTCCTACTTCCCTAGGACCTTTTGCTGTATAACTTGGGAAAGAGACACTTTCTTCCCCTGGGATTGTTAAAGCTAGGAAGATTATAAACTTGGAGCTGCCACGACTGTCTTTGCTAATACTTGAGAAGCACCTGAGAATGGAGCTGGCAAAAAACCAAAATCAAACAAAAAACCCAAACAAACGAATAAAACAGAGGTGCAACACTCGTTCAAGCACTTAGACCCATCTGCAACTGAAGGCCAAACACTCCTGAACTTCCAAGTTATATGAGTCAATAAATACTGCCATGCCTTCATCGTGTG